>JAYXIM010032741.1:0-68025 GCA_037575425.1 Anastrepha fraterculus
CACAAACTTTGCTCCGGTTGTTGTGTAATTTGAGTGCAACGATTATACATGAGTACTTGGTAGTTAGAAAAGTAAAGAAGCTGATTAAGTTTTGTTACTTATGTAGTAAATCAAATATGCCAAAAGCCAGTTGCAAATTGTGCCATAATACATGGGCAAAAGAAAATATCAGTATGTTCCATGTTCCGAATGGATTTGCTGCACCAACCATTTTTGGAAATAATGGATTCGTGTAAGCACAACACAAGGGCTTTTGGACGCAAAACGATGCTACCCTTTCAAAAGGGTGTGCTAATGAGCAACAACTCGCTCAGAGATTTGTACAGATATGTCCATGACCACTATGACATTCAATATATTCTGACCTATCGACTAAACCAGGATATCATAGAGCATTTTTTTGGGTCAATGCGCGCGAAAGGTGGGCTTTTTGACAATCCGAGCCCCATACATTTCAAATATAGGTTGCGGAAGCACTTACTAGGTAAGGGTGCTTTAAAAATACATAAGTTATGAACAAAAGTACATTTATCATTATGTAATTAATTACAACCCGCAACACTGTAAGTTTTGCTGCTCGTGGTAACGTCGAATCAGATGAAACCGAATGGCTTCGTCTGAGTGATACATCAGTCGAGAGCCTGAAAAGATTTCTTTCTGATGATGAGATGTTATTGGAGGAATTCTCGTTTAGCAGTGAGGTAGCATTTCCCAACGAGTTTCAACAGGGAGAAAAGTTGGATAGTCTCCACGAGGACGCCATTGAATATGTTGCAGGCTTCATAATAAGAAAGCTGGGACTGACAGAGCACATTTCCAATGAGCCTACCTTCACTTGGGTTGATGAAGTGTCCGGAGGAGGCTTAACCAAGCCTTGCACCAGTTTTTTAAACACAACAAAACAATTGGAGCTTGTATTCCAGAATTTTAACGGGAGAACTGTTCGGCACTGCGACAGCTATTTGGAAAAATTGATCGCGTGTTCGGAACACGTAAATGTCAGCGTCGACGTCAAGAAGCTTTTCTTTAAAACTAGAATGTACCAACGAATTAAATATTTAAACAAATCGTTGCGTAATAAAAGGCATTTTTAAAAAATCCTTTAAATACAGTACCGTCTGTTTTCAAGTAGGTAGTAACATACCAAAAATTTTTACTTGGGTATCAAAACTATAAATTTACGTAGGTAAAACGTAGTCTAGTATGGCGTAAGTATGTTAAAGTGTGTTTTTAGTCAATTAAATTTATGATGAATCTGCTTCTTCTATGAAATAATTTATTATGACCCTATTTGCCTATCGCACCGCAGTCGGTACTTCGTTACCGGACCAACGCCGAGTTATGTCCCAACATGTATGGGTAATGTTAATGCTCTCGTAATCACAACAAAATTCAATTCAAAATTTAATTGAATTATTGGACTTATTTTAACTATTTTGTGTTTTAGTTCTCATTAGACAAATTCTGCTAAAAACTCCTATTTGCACCATATATTTGCTTATACACTACATATGTACATATGTATGGTATATGAAATTAAATTTACTTTGTGCATGAACAATGAATTTTAAAATAACGTATTTACGTTCAAATATTAATTTTAAATTATGTTTTAAGCCGTTGGCAGCTTATTTACATTTAAATAAAAAAGTACGTTTTTGCTACTATTATCATCAAGAGGGATTTAATTTTTCCCCCTTTCTCACCCTTCTTAAATGCAACCTTTTGTGAGGGAGTGTCAAAATTCTAATGTCACAAGTGAGCAAACCTTTAATAATTGAATCATGGCAGAGTTCAAGATGCGAACTTTGCGTTACTTTTTAATTTCAATAATTCTCTTTTAAAAACACAATGAAAACCATATAAAGCAAAGTTTCAAACATTCTACAAAATTTGTAATAAATGGCAAATTTTCATCAACATTTCAGCATGTTTACACAGAATTTCTGAACCGAATTTGAATTTTTATAGCTCACTGAGTTTTGATGAAGTAAAGTGCAAGTTTCAAGTAGGATGAAAATCACACTGACTTTTGAGAAGTTTTTTCGTTCGTGGGCTTGTGTATTTGCTCCATTTAACCCCTATTCCACATTTTTTATGTGGAAGAAAAGACCCAATAACCACAATACATACATTTTTAGTACCAAAAATTGCCAAGTAAAAGTTTTTACAAAAAACAAGTACCAATTTTGGTCAATATTGATTTTTATTTTGATTTCGTAATGATTAAAAATCATTTTTCAAATTTGGAGGGCTCGAAATTGGTTTTAGAGCTATGTTTTAGCGTACTTTTTTTCTTAGAATTGTATATAAAATCCGAATCTGTTAGGAACGGTGACGAAAAAAAATTGGTCCGCCCTAATCTAAGTTCAAACATCCGCACATGTATGCGTATGTGTATGCTCTCAGTTGCTTACTAAAGTTATTGTCGAAGTTGCAATAAATATGTAAATGAATATATTACAGCTACATACTAATTGAGTGCTCATTAGTTATATATTATGAACTGGGTCGACTCATTTGTATCTCTGCATGCAAATGTTACAAAATGCATCAAGCTAACTGCAAATTAAGCGAGGTACTCGCATACAACACTGAAAACAATACTTTCAACTCCTCTCCTAACTCGTATGCTAACTTTTGTCGAGTACTAATTAGTATAAAATAATTATCTAATTTCAACTTTGCCTGAGTTTTGACACTCTCGAAGGAGGAGGTAGTGAAACACATGCATTTCCTAATAATTGCAGAAAGTCTGATGTAGTATTTTTTTTTTCCTCTAATATATTTATAAAAAATTAAGTTGGCTAAGTGTGATGTGTCTGAATGAATTTCTAAGACTTCTGAAACCTACTAAATGGCATTGGCGTAGATGTATTTAGAAAATCGTATATATGAATAATTTTGCTGAGCTTCAATGCTAAATTATAAAAATCACTTTTTTTACTTAAAATATCTCTCAATACCATAGAAACGTCATGCTGAAAGGATTAAGGCGGTAAAAGTATCTAAATACTTCTATTTTGAATTTTGGTGCAGCCCCTCTCAGTATGATAGGAGCGCACCCAAAACCTATAACGAATAGATATACATTATACTAAATTTTTCCCAATTACTATCTTCGAAAAATCATAGAACCTCGATGAAGCTCATGTTTCGATTACACGTAATTATCATCATATCCATATATGTATGTACAGTTTGTCAAGAAAATGTTTTGGCATACTAAAATATCTAAGACATTTGCACTTCTTTATTTCTTTTTAATGAATTTGAAGTGTATTTCAAAATTATTTCATTAACTTACATAATTGGCAATACTTTGTGTTGGGAAACTTTTTGAATCGACCAAAGTAGGTAAAAATAAAAATACAAATACAAAACAAATGCTTCTTTCAGCTCATGCTTCAATTATAGAAGGTTAGGTAAGTAAAATAAAGGCAAGGGAATTTTGACACAGGATTGACAAAGAGGGAAAAAAGTTTTCCCCTTCTTGCCTAAAGGTAGTAAAAGAGTACGCAAAGTAGCAATTAGTAACGTAATAAAAAATTTAAGAAAAACTGTCCAATATGGATTCAATCTACATTAAAACAAAACAACGGAAACATTATTGCTTTCGTTTCTTTTAATTTTTGTTGGCTGGATGACGAAATACAACTAACTCTTCAATAAATTGATCAGTATGCTTTTATCAAAAATGTTCGGAAATTTAGAGTGCTAATCATGGCTTTGTACCTTCTGTTAATGGAAGTATGTATTTTTGTTAAGTATTTTATTAAATGAATTACGAATATAGTGAATACATAATTAAAAAGCAAGTACTGGTCTCTCAAAGCATCTCATAGTAAATTAGCAATTAATGATAAATTTTATTAATACAAAATTAGTTAAACTTATAAGATGAGATTGCCAAACTAAAATTATTAAATGTCTAATATAGCCCCTCTTGATTAAGTGTATTTATTATTGGGATCCCTACAAAATGCTGTATATCAAAATTCTTTTCATACGAAATACTGTAAATTAACGTAACAAAATTCTGCAGTGACAAAATTCTGTATTTACAGAATTCTGTATTTACAAAATTCTGTAAAAACAAAATTCTGTACTGTCTTAAAAAAATTCTGTATTGACAAAATTATGTATTGACGAAATTCTGTACTGACGAAATTCTGTACTGACGAAATTCTGCATTAACAAAATTCTGTATTGAAAAAATGTTGTGTTGACAAAAGTCAGTTTTTTACTTGATTTTATTAATAAAAACAATTAATATATAAGGAAAGCAAAAGATTTCTAAGCTGCAATATTAACTTATGCGATAATTATACATAGAAAAATAAATGAGAATTTCAAGTGCAAAATAACAATACAAAAAACAAAAGACTTCAATATTAATTCAAACGATAAGTATGTATGCAAAGAAGAAGTAATAAGTATTTCAAGTACAAAACACAGGTACATGATTAGATTAGAAACAAATATTTTTTGCTATTCTTTTCAAAAAAGAAACTTTCCCAATAATTAATCTTTTTTTTATTATACTTTTAATTTTTTTGTTAGATCTAATTGATCTTAACTTTCTCGGGAAGACTTCTCCATTTTCTACTCTTGATATTTCATTAACTTTGATTTACAAATAAGTACATACTACTTTCGGGGCTTCACTGCATTGGAATTTTGTTTGGAATGGCACAACTGCATTGCTTAGTTAACAACAACAACTTCAACGAAATCAATTAAAACGAAGTGAAAAACAAAACAAAGATGAACAGAAATAAAAACAAAACCGATTAGTTGTTCTGTACTGACGAAATTTTGTATTGACAAAATTCTGTATTGACGAAATGCTGTAAGTAAATGATAAGAAATTCAATAAATTTTATAAAAAAAAGTGCGCACTTTCATACGAAATACAAACTTAAAAAAGTGCGCACTTTTTTTATAAAATTTATTGAATTTCTTATCATTTACTTACAGCACTTCGTCAATACAGAATTTTGTCAATACAAAATTTCGTCAATACAGAATTTCGTCAATACAGCATTTCGGCAATACAGAATATTTTTTACAGAATTCTGAAATACAGAATTTCGTATACAGAATTCTATAATACAGAATTCTGAAATACAGAATTTTGTATACAGCATTTTGTAAACAGAATATTGTATCATACAGCATTACGTACCCAACCCTTTATTATTTTTTCTATTACACTTATATTAGTTGAAAAAATAAATGATTCCTCAATCCCCTAAATCTGATTAAAAAAAAAATTCACTCAATCCTTAAATTGAAAATGCCATTATATTTATTCTTAGTTTTCAACCCAACTTCAAGTATTTTCAATTTATCATTAAGGAGACAGATACCTGTAAAATTTCGAAAAAAAAATGTTTTTTTTTTCTCATAAAAGGTTACTATAATCCTTTAAGAATATGTCAAAAAAATTTTAGAAACTTCAGTATTTCTTATATTATAGGTCGTCAACCGTGCCGACTCTATTCTTTGCGTTCGAGCGCTGGGAGAGGTATAATTACGTTGTATTCAAACTTAAGACGCGTTTTTCTCAAAACTATATTTTTCGAATTGGCGTATACGATAACTCGAAAAGTTATTGACCGATCTCCCTGAAATTTTGCATACATCTTTTTTATGATATTACTTTCTATGTGTTTCAAGTTTTTTTTCGAAAAAATAATTTTTTCGAATCAAAAATAATGGGGAAATTCGCCCCAAAATTCATTTTTTTAAGCATTTTATTCCGCGATTTTTTTTCATTTATTGTTAATTCATGTAGAAATTATGACATTAATAAACAAAAAAATTTTTGGTTTTTTGTATTCAGGTCACTGACGCCGATGCCACAATGCCCGCCGATTGAGAAGCACCGCTGCGACCTTCCTGGAAGAATTCAGTGTACATCTGCCATTTTAAATAATTAAAATAAATATAAAAAAATGTACATATGTTATTTTAATGTATAAATAAACTGTATGCCAATTTTGAAAAAAATATATTGACTTCTTCGTTTTAAATAATTTTAATGAAAATCAGGGAAAATATGGACGTTTACAGGTATTTGTCCCCTTAAAATAAAAATAACTATTTTAAAACTTATAGAAAGTAACTCCTTCAACATATTAACTAATACCTGCACGATATCGTATCTTTTGAGATTCAAGAAAGCCATTTAACATTAACTTTGACTTAATCTCCAGCAGGAATTAAACCATTTAGCTTTACTAGTAATGTAACATGAGCACAATACATGGCTTTCTAATGCAAGGATACACTCGTTGCACATGAATTCTACTTTTATCATAGCGAATAGTGTTTTTATTGTATCGCAGCAATGTGCTAAACAGTCTAGATTGCCCCATGATTTCTAAAGTATCTAAAGCTCGAGCAGGTGGACCAACGCTTTAGTACAGCGAATAAGGTCCTTAAGGCTGAACTAGATAGGAGCACAATGCATGAACATTGTCTTACCGAAGCATAATTGTTCAAGGAATGTCCTATTTTAAGTTCCACTTCAGCTTCTATGATCTAGAGAGCAACTGTTAAAGTGATTCGCCAATGCTAAACAAAACATTCAACAGAAGTTTGGCCTATGTGGAACGCCAAAGAACATTTTATGTTGCCTACATAAGTCGGTTGATCACAATCTTGTGCGTGACTGAGCTGCACTCTATTGCGGGCTGCGGACCAATGAATTTTTGCACCAAGGTAGTTCTTTTAAATGTTTCTTTATTTTTTCGTTCTTTCGTGGCGCCCACATAATTGTAATATTGTAGTAGTTGTACCTGCCAGCCTGTATATGTCCTCGCACATTATCTTAACGGAAAGCTTGAGGTGATTCAGTTTATGCAATAGGAAAAAGTGAGCAACAGTTTTATTTCACCCAACATACTATTTATAACATAATTAATTGTGCAAAAAATGAAAATATGCTGGAGCCAAAATGTGGAAAAAGTGGAAGACCACGGAAAATATCTGATCGGGCCAAGTATTTCATTGAGAAAAGTAGCCGAAAAACAGCAGATTTGGACAAGAAATTGTGCTGGTCAACTTATAGAGGAGTGCAGTGTGGGAGTTTCTCATGAAACAGCTCAACAGATTTCTCAAAAACACTATTATATTTCACGAGTTGCTTGAAAGACGCCTTTGCTCTCTGTACATCATATTGAAAAGCAGTTATCTATCTCACCTAACTCAACCATATAGCTACTAGCGTGACATGACATTTTGCCATGATACGAAAATCATACCAAATTACAGCGCTGGACCCAATAGAGTGTGGAGACAGCCATTAAAAGCACTGGAAAGACGGAATATTACACCGCCAGTGAAATTTGGCACACTTTCAGTCTTGGTGTGAGGATGGATTATCAGCAATGGAATGGATGGTTTGGTGTTTATAGAAGGTAAGGTGTATGCACGATCATATTTGAATATTCGTCAATGCTATTTGTCAAATAGTGCAATAAAATTTGGCTTTGGTGTTTACAACAAATCCAAGTTTAATTTTACCAGGACAACGATCTAAAACATAAAGTTCATATGGAGAGAATGAGGCTTGTTTTTACTGTAGTAAAGTATTGAATACACCAGCCCAAAAACCCGGATATTATTCCAATAGAAAATTTGTAAACATATTTAAGGGGCTACATACGTCGGGCAAAGCGGTTGTCAAAGCGGCTATTAAGGCTATAGAAGGTTACTGCTGGCGTGCCGCAGGGATCGGTCCTAGGTCCTGTACTCTGGAATATCATGTACGACAAAGTCCTTCGCTTACCGGTATCCAGAGAGGTAAGAATAATAGGCTTTGCGGATGATATAGCGATAGTGACAGTGGCTAAGCACATACAGGAAGTGGAACAGATCACGAATAGAGCGATAAAACAAGTGAAAGATTGGCTCGAACAGGCGGGACTCAAATTGGCAGAGCAAAAAACGGAGACGGTTCTGATAACAAGTCGGAAAAAAGTCGAGCAGAAGAGAATCAGAGTGGGAGAGCAAATTGTTCACTCACAACCGGTTCTGAAATACCTAGGAGTTATGATAGACTGTAGGTTAAATTTTAAGGCCCATATTGACTACGCGGTAGAGAAAACCGCCAACATACAAGCGGCACTCTCAAGGATCCTACCTAACATAGGTGGCCCTAAGTCAACTAGAAGGAATTTGCTTGCAAATGTGGCCACTTCAGTCCTCCTGTTTGCAGCCCCAGTTTGGGCAAATGCGGCGGAACTGAAGGATAGCAAAAGGAAGCTATTGTCTGTATATAGGCTAAGTGCCCTAAGGGCATGTTGCGGCTACAGAACAATATCGGATGACGCGGCGTTTGTCATAGCTGGTATGATACCACCGGACATTCTCGCGAGTGAAATGAAGCGAGTCTATGACAGGTGTGCAGCGGATGCCGAAATAAATAAAAAAACGGTGAGAGAAGAAGAGCGGCTTGTGCCACTAACAAGGTGGCAAGACCGATGGAATACCTCCAGTAAAGGGCGATGGACCTATAAACTGATTCCCGATTTGCGACCATGGCTAAATCGGAGTTTTGGAGATACAACCTACAATGTGACACAGTTCCTTTCTGGACATGGAGGTTTTAGGAAATATCTGCATAGGTTCGGGCATGATGACAGCCCCTACTGCCCTGTGTGCATCAATGTAGAAGAAGACGTGGCACATGCCAGTTTCCACTGCCCACGCTTTAGAACAGGAAGAATAATTCCAAACGCAACTGACGTAGTCGAGTTCATGTTGCAATCGGAAGAAAAGTGGGAGGAGATAGCTGCATACGCTACTAGAGTTCAAAAGGAACTCAGATACATTGAGCAAATGAGACGCATTAACCGATAGACATTGACGAAGTTCAAGGGTTTAGTACGTAGGTGTACTGTCTTGCAAGTCCAGACAGTATGAAAATTACTGACTGTGCGTGCTCCCGAATGAGGGGTACCCTTAGCGAGCAGTATGAATCGTGCATGCCGTCTAAGTTGACGGTATCTATGAAAGATTTCCCCTTCGTTAACAAACCAAAAAAAAAAAAAAAAAAAAAAAAAAAAAAACATACGTCGGGCAACGCCAAAACTGCGCTAAAAGAAAAACTGTTTTTAGAAGGGATAACAATAGAAATAAATATACAAAAATTTTACACATTGTTTATTATTACTTAAGCTTTATAAAAAAAAATTATTTTAATTTTTCTTTACAAAAATTGGTATATAAAAAATTACGTCACCCGAAGTATGCTGATGGATCTGTAAAAAGTAAAAAAAATTCTTGTAAAATAAAGTTGTAGTTATAGTCTGTCGAGCCGGATTTTTTAAATTCGAAAAATTTTGGAATTTACGGCATTTTAAAAAAGTATGAGTTTTACGTCATAAATGTCACACTCTAATTATGTTTACACAATTTTTTAATAAAAATATCAAAAATCCGGCTCGACAGACTATAGAGAAAACACTTTCGACTTTTTTTAAAAAACGGCATAAAAAAATAATAATGAAGGGTGTTTTTTTTAGAGGTTAGGTTTTCAAGATGAAATAAAACGTATACAATTTAATGTTATGGCCAAGAATTTAGCTTTGTTATAAAGATAAGGGTTTGCCATTATGTTTTAAAAATGATACCTATTCAACCATTTGTGCGCAGGCGCTAAATTCAGTAAATAGCTAAAATTTCCAGACTTTTCGAACGCACCGAAGTCAATAAATAAGTGTGTTTTTTTAGAGGTTAGGTTTTCAAGATGAAATAAAACGTATATAATTTAATGTTATGGCCAAGAATTTAGCTTTATTATGAAGATAAGGGTTTGCCATTATGTTTTAAAAATGATACCCATTCAACCAAAAGTGAGCTTCATCGCTGAACAAAATTTCCTTGGATGCGTCGCGCGAACCGAACCATTATTTTCGTAATAAATTTGCACGATTTGCAAACGTTGTTCAGGTGTAAGTCTATTCATTATGAAATGGCAAGCCAAACTGAGCATAAATCAAGTGACAGCTGTCAAAAAGACCATCTACGAAAAAAGTAGTGCCAACTTGAAAACCTAGCCTCTAAAAAAAACACCCTATAGCTGTATGAATTTTCACGCAGACCATGCGGGAAGAAGGAGTTTCGAGAAAAATGATTAGTAACGATTAGTAAACGAAGGACAGCTACCTGTGCGCATCAAACTCTCGTCGGGCAGTTACACTTTCTACCGTAACTTTGTATCTGTGGGTAAAAATATGCCTAAAACTATAAAAAATAATAATCTGGAAAAACCAAAATCGACTTTTTGAAAATTCTGGACGTATGTAACCCCTTAAAGAAAAAAGTTGCAAAAAACACTCAGAAGGTCGAGGGAGAAGCAGACTACTAGGCGTCATAGGTGCTCGGGGTAGTCATACAAAGTACTGATTCTTATTTCATGTTTTAAAACATCTAACTTAAAGCTATAAATTGCAAATGTAAAGACTTTTTTGACGGCAGTGTTTGAAGTGTAAATTGATTTGCTTTTTATTTTTGACTTATTTTTAAACGGAATAGCTTTATTTTCTACCATTGGCTTATAAATTATTTACATTAGGCAAATAAAAGCAAAGATTGAAAGAAACCCATAAAAAAATACATACATACATATTTTCTTAAGCAATATGTCTGAATTTCGGTAGATTAGTAGATGTTAAAACACTGCCATGAAAAAGCTCCTCATAAAAATATCTGCCGTTCGGACTCGGCTTGAAACTGTAGGTCCCTCCATTTGTGGAACAACATCAAGACGCACACCACAAATAGGAGGAGGAGCTCAGCCAAACACCTAACAGAAGTGTACGCGCCAATTATTTATTTTATTTTTTTAAAACACTGCCTCAGCAAACTGTATCTTGCCTCTCGATCAGCTCAGTGTTATGTGATGGGAAATTTTAAATCGCGATTTGTTAGGATAATCAGAGAGAGAGTTTAATGGCTTAAAAATTACGAAATTATTTACTTTTCCTTCAAATGTATGTAAGCCTAAAGGTTTGTACATAATTACCACTTCAAATTCAGCAACGTACCCGTATATCGGTAGTGTACCTATTTAAGGTAATTGAGCAAAATGGCGTCTGAGTGTTGCACTCGGCCATGGGCTGTAAACAACCAACGAACCATGAAGTACAAAAGAGGTCAATAGCTTTTATATTTCAAGTACATTTAGTTACTGACCTATTACAAATGAGAAATTCTGCACGTTTCACTGTTCACTGCATCTAAAACATACCAGCCACACACACATGCGCAAATGAGGGACAAGCATGCACAAATTGCTGAGAGCAGTTGCATATTATTAACATGATAAAAATCATGTAGGGCCATAATTGATTACAAAACAAAATATTGCGATCGCATTTCTTTTTTGAAATCAATAAGTGAGTGAAAAACAACAGCTGCTATTCGCACCAGAATTGCTAGCAGCATCTGCAGTGCTTTAAAAAGAAGGGGTGTCCTTACTTAATACTCGTTTTTTACAAATTTTTTTCATTATTTTTTCAGCAAACTACTGGTCGGTTTCAATGCTTCACACTTAAAATGCAAATCTTTTCACACCATCTTTCAAATTATTTCCATAACTATAAGCACAAACGGCTGCACTGCTACCGTTCGCAATTATGAAAACGCCAATAATATTGCATTTAGCAGCAGTGACGGGCAAATATGTAATAAGGCACTAAATTCTGCATTGAATAGGTCAGTTTTTTCAGCATGTGTGCCTAAATACACTCGTATTGGATAATGCATCGTTTACATATGCAATGCAGGCGCAGCAGGACTAACAGGACGAAACGTTGCGGGCATGTGGAATGCAGTATGGTTGTGCATGCACGTATTTGTGTGAGTATGCAACTGTGCATATTAAGTTTCGAGTGTTTTTTATGCATTTTATGCCAGCAATCCCTTGACTGCTTTGTCATCAGCCACTGTGTTGTCAGGACTGCGATGGGTTCAATGACAGCAAGGAAGGCCACTCACAGGCACACTCACATCTAAGCTTGCATAGCACATGCGAATACGCATATACATACATATGTGTGTGTATGCATGACATTGTTACGAAGCTTGCAAATCGCCAGTGGCAAAAAAAAACACTGCAAATAACAATAAACTGCAGCATATTGTAGTGCAATTAAGCTATGCATGTGTGTGTATGTGCGTAACAGAGCGCTTGAAATGCATGCTTTGTTGCATGCAGCCTAGGCAAAGAAGTGCAGCTAGCATTTTACCGCTATCGCTGCCCCTACTACTTGAGGCACACAGTTCATTCACCAGCAGCGCGGCTCGGTGCGGCACACATCCAGGATATCGCTCGTACGATATGCGCTTTCTAAGCGTCCATTGCTGCAATTGATGGCCGCTAGCAAACACTACACTGGCACACTACCTAATATTGTCACTTTTTAATGCAGCAATGCATGCATGGCACCGTATGTGTGTATGTATGTATTTTTATGTGCATGTGTGCATTTTCAAGTTTCTTGAGAATCACCTTAAAGCTACACGCAAAACTTGTTTTATTTTCTATTCCGTATTCTTTAGTTTTTGCCTCGTTAAGCTCTAAACTTCAGCATTTGCTTAGCAGGGGTGAGTTGGTGCAGCCTGCCGCCAGCAGCCAGCGGCCAACGGCCAGCTGCATCTGCTGCTGCATCCTTCCATCCACTGCCTTTATGCTATTTTGCATTTTACATTCGCGCTGGTGTTACGCATTTAACCCCTTTGCCATGCACGTCGGCTGGTGCTGCTTCCTTTGGCCGGCATTGTTTGCTCCTTTGTTGTATTCAAAACTGCGCGCTGGTATTTTTCGCAATAAATAAATCCAACGTCAGCCCAATTCCGTATTGTCCGTCAAGCAATAACACAACCCAAATCATACAAACAAAATCATTATAATGCAACTAACAACAATGCATACGCACACTCACACATGCCCAAACGTATGTACACTCGTATCATTATTATCCTTTCTTCAACATCTTTTGCAGCAATCGTCGTAAACGAAATCGCCTAAAGTACTTTGACGTCCATAGGCCATTAAGTGCACTATGTTTTGCACGCTGCCGTTTAGCTTGCAGCAACCCCTAAAATGTGCCTCAACTGCGCTTGCAACTGCATTCTCTGTGACTCTGTGAAGCAACAATGGCGGAAAATGCATTTCCGCGCGCGCTTTTGTATTGCATAGACCAGCGTCCAGGCGTTTGCTTTTCTGGATTTATTTAATTCACATTCACTTTTTTTTAATTTAATGTTTTTTCTCGTTAACTTTACTTTGAGTTTGTCTATGTGGCAAGAAAGAGCCCTTTGCCTGCAAAATGCATACGAATACAACAGGGAATTGCATCTGCGCGCTGCACACACACGCACACGCCTATAAAATATGGCGAATGCAAAAAAGTTCCCAACGTTGTGCGCACATCAAAAAACGATTTTTATTTTCTTTGCTTTGCTTTGCTTTAAGTGAATTTATTTTAATAACCTCTTTGCGTTGAATGGCCTACTTTTGCACACAAATCCAAGCTTACATTTCTACATATCCTGTAGGCTGTTGTAAGTAACGTATTCTTGCATATACATACATATATATATCTATATATATAAAAAGAAGTTATTTTTCCTTGGTAATCTTATAACTCAAGAACCGCCGAACCGATTAACACAAAAATTTCAGAGTTCCTTTCTATCTTTGAGGAGGTGGTTTGTGTGAAGTTTGATTGAAATCGGTGCAGCCGTTCCTGACATTTTATGTGAGTAATGGTTTCCTCTCATACAAAATGCCTGTAATATACTGTTTCTTGAAATAATTTTCAATATTTTGCTTTTACATTCAAATAGTAATATACTGTTTTTTGAAAAAATTTTGAATCTTTTGCTGTTACATTCAAATACTAATATATTGTACTAAAAGAATACCACGTGCAAGAAAATCGGTGCAGCCGTTCCTGACATTTTATGTGAGTAATGGTTTCCTCTCATACGAAATGCCTGTAATATACTGTTTTTTGAAATAATAATAGCAAACGGCGTTAATTTGTTGTGAATTTGTTAGCACATGCCAATGCTATGGACGTACCGCAAAAGTGAATTGTTTGTTTTGTGTTTGTAAACGCCAAAGTGTACGCCGTATCGACGTGCAGCAGAAAACCGCTTAACCTCAAGACCAACAACAACAGTGTAGTCTACGATCAATTTGATTGAAATCGGTGCAGCCGTTCCTGACATTTTATGTGAGTAATGGTTTCCTCTCATATGAAATGCCTGTAATATACTGTTTTTTGAAACAATTTTCAATATTTCGCTATTACATTTAATTAGTAATATATGTACTGAAAGAATGCCACGTGCAAGACGAGCAAACATTCTATATACATAAAAATAAGTTACATTCCCTTGGTAATATTATAACTCAAGAGCCGCCGAACCGATTAACACAAGAATTTTAGAGTTCTTTTCTATCTTTGAGGAGGTGGTTTGTGTGAAGCTTAATATACTGTTTCTTGAAATAATTTTCAATATTTTGCTTTTACATTCAATTAGTAATATGCAGTTTTTTGAAAAAATTTTGAATCTTTTGCTGTTACATTCAAATACTAATATATTGTACTAAAAGAATACCACGTGCAAGAAAATCGGTGCAGCCGTTCCTGACATTTTATGTGAGTAATGGTTTCCTCTCATACGAAATGCCTGTAATATACTGTTTTTTGAAATAATAATAGCAAACGACGTTAATTTGTTGTGAATTTGTTAGCACATGCCAATGCTATGGACGTACCGCAAAAGTGAATTGTTTGTTTTATGTTTGTAAACGCTAAAGTGTACGCCGTATCGACGTGCAGCAGAAAACCGCTTAACCTCAAGACCAACAACAACAGTGTAGTCTACGATCAATTTGATTGAAATCGGTGCAGCCGTTCCTGACATTTTATGTGAGTAATGGTTTCCTCTCATACGAAATGCCTGTAATATCCTGTTTTTTGAAATAATTTTCAATATTTCGCTATTACATTTAATCTATAACATATATATAAAAAGAAGTTACATTTCCTTGGTAATCTTATAACTCAAGAACGGGCTCACCTATCCAAACCAACTTTTTAGGCTTTGTTTGGACTATTCAGTAGATGGTTTGTGTTTTAAAATTTTAAGAATCGGATACCAGGGTCTCGAGAAATAGGCCAAAACGTGAACCCGGGTAACCTTAGGATGTGTTTGTACAATATGGGTAGCAAATGGAAGCTGTTGATGATTCTATAGTATAGAGTATTTTTGATGCCGCTCCGTGACTAGGGTCTCGAGATATCGCCCAAAATGTATACCCCGATAACTTAAGGATGTGTTCGTACAATATGGGTAGAAAATGGGAGCTGTTGATGATTTCTATAGTATTTTTTCATACAGTTCCGTGACTAGGGTCTCGAGATATAATCCAAAACGTGGACCCGGGTAACCCTAGGATGTGTTTGTACAATATGGGTAGCAAATGGAAGCTGCTGATGATTCTATAGTATAGAGTATTTTTGATGCCGATCCGTGACTAGGGTCTCGAGATATCGCCCAAAATGTGGACCCCGATAACTTAAGGATGTGTTCGTACAATATGGGTAGCAAATGGAAGTTGTTGATGATTTCTATAGTATAGAGTATTTTTCATACCGTTCCGTGACTAGGGTCTCGAGATATAATCCAAAACGTGGACCCGGGTAACCCTAGGATGTGTTTGTACAATATGGGTAGCAAATGGAAGCTGCTGATGATTCTATAGTATAGAGTATTTTTAATGCCCCTCCGTAACTAGGGTCTCGAGATATAGACCAAAACGTGGACCTGGATAACCCTAGGATGTGTTTTAACCACATGAGTATCCATTTCGGCAAAAATGTAAAGCACTAATGGATTTAATTGTGAAATTATATGTATTTGGGGAGGTGCGTTGCCATATGTACTCCATCGAATGGCAGAAAAGGGGGGTGCAGCCGTTCCTGAGTTATGACATTTTATGTGAGTAATGGTTTCCTCTCATACGAAATGCCTGTATGGGAAAAACAATAACAAATACACAGCCGCTTATGAGCGTTTCTGTTGTACTGTTGTGGTTGTAAGTGTATTATGTTAATATTAATTTTGGGCGAAAATATAATAAAAACTGGAGCATTCAAGGAACTGGAAAAACATTTTTAACTTTATTTATTTTAGCATAATTTATTTAGCGTAAAAAATTGAAATGGAAATTAAAGAATCAAAGTTTAATTACAAGTTTTTATCGGCTCTTTCACCTTACCTGTATATAGGTGACCACCACAATCAAATTTTAAAAAAGTACAGAAAAGGCTATTGTGACATCTTTAGAAAGTATGTTGAATGAAAAAAATCAACTAATTCAACTGTTTAAACATTTTACGAGTTCTATAAAGAAAACTTAATATGAAAAATTTCTTGCGATATAAAAAAAACATTTTATGTATGGTGGTGCGAAGCCCACTGGGGAATGCTAGTATATATATATAAATGTATATATATATATATATATAAGTACATGATTGTAGATTTATCTGCAAGTGCGTATGTCTGCTTAAGGTGTACGCAACAACACTAACATTAAGTAGACGTGGTGAGAAATGAATTCGTAAATAGTCGAGCAAACATATCGCCAAGAGCTGCAGAGAGTAAAAGGCGGAAAGTCGGGTAGGATATTTCTGCATGATTCTAAAAAATGTACCCAGGTATATAGAGAAAGTCGGTACCTTGGCAAATGGAATGTCTTTAGAAAGCTTTTTCGACCCATGCAGATCTACGAAACTATAGTAGAATTCCGCCTTTAAGTGAATTAAGTCTCTAGTGCAACTCACTAACTTTAAACCATACGACATTTGTTATATTTGTTTACAATACTGACGATTATGCTATTCTGTGCAAACTTATATTTCCTAACATTGAACAGCTGCCTCCTTGTACTCATTTAAACTGATAGAGAGGCATGTCTCTAAAATTATATATCAAAATGACCAAATAACGTAAAGAAGAATAAAAAAAAAATCGTTAAATTAAATATTTAGTGTTTTTTTCAATTACATTTCCATGAAGTAAGTCAAATAAAAGCAATGGCAAACCTCCGGGTATATTTCAATCATAAAAAAGCTCCTCATAAAAAATATCTGCGGTTCGGAGAAGGCTTAAAACATTAGGTCCTTCCATTTGAGGAATAACATCAAGACGCTCGCCACGAATAGGAGGAGGAGCTCCGCCAAAAACCCAAAAAGGGTGTAAGCGCTAATTATATATGCATACCCTATGATCAAAAAGTACCGGGAATGTTTAATTTAAACGTATCGCACTCGTGGGAACCGGTCCATATTTTTTTCTTATATTGGTAAGACTGTATCTGTCACTATTTATCCTTTTTGAAGATGAGAGATGCTGTACGTCGCAAACGGCCGAACAAGTGAGCAAACAATTCTTGGATTTTGCATGATTATAATGCGCCATCGCACCGAGCCAAATTGTGCTGGACTATTTGACGAAACACAAAGTAAATATTATACCATCGTGCAAGCGCCATATTTACCTGATATGGCCCCTTATTTTTGTTTCCCAAGTTGAAGTTACCACTTCGTGGATGGAGATTTCAGTCGATAGAGGAGATGAAAGAGAAAGCGAAGAAGTAGCTGAAGGCCATCATTTCGTCGGCCTACCAGGGGTGCATGGAGGACTGGATTAAACGTTGGCACATGTGTGTTGTTTCAGACGGGTCATATTTTGAAGGAGATAAAATAAATTTGACTGAAATTTAACTCGGTTTCGCTTTATTTAAACATTCCCGGTACTTTCAGATCATAGGGTTTATAAGTAATATAAAATCACTGTTTATTTGAAATTAGTATTTACTTATTACTCTTTGTACACATACTGCTTTATGATATCATCGACAGCTCCTAAACGGACAACTGGCTCATGCTTATTGCCCATTGCTCACATACAGGGCTGTAGAGAGCATATCCGGCCCCGGGGGAAAATTGCAAATGCGGGCCCTTTCCAATTATGTCTAATTCATATAATTCGAATTACTCTCTAGTCCGGGCCCCTTTGAGAACTCCGGGCCCGGGGTAAAAAGTCCCCGATCCCCCTCCCTCTCGTCGGGGCTGCTCACATACGTATAGTTGATAACAAATTCGCAATGCAGCTAGAACCTAGTAACATAAAAGCAGAATTTAAAACTGAATAAGCTAGAAAATATAAAATTTATCTGTTTTTCAGTCGAAGTCCGGGTTATTCTGGAACCTCTAGTTGGCTGTCAAGCTGAGAAATTAGCTTCAGCTCAGTCTGTAGTTAATTGGAATAGTTTTTGAAACTCCGCTGCCGCCAAATGGAAAGGATTGTCCACATCTCAGAGCGAACGTCGATTTACTGTTCGAGGGGGCACTGCCTTATCTCCACGCGATAAATCATAAGGCAAATAAAAAATAATCTTTTCGGAATGTAATTTCGAAGTTTTAATTAAAATCATTAGAGAAAATCAAATATTTAATGAATTCCACTACTGGTTATTAATATCTATGCATATTAGCATTTGTGGAACAACATCAAGACGCACATCACAAATAGGAGGAGGAGCTCGGCCAAACACCCAAAAAGGGAGTACGCGCCAATAATATATACATATTTCTATTCCGTATATACATATATACTAGCAAATACCGCTCAGTGGAATTCTTGTGAAAAAATGTTTCTTTGTTTTCAATATTTTAATAGTACCTATATTCCTTTAATAACTAGTAACAGTGCAGGATCATAGCGAATACTTCAAAGTTTTAACCCTTTTCTGCATGTGTTAATAAAGCGTTGAAAAAAAAAAAAACTAGTCGAAATTATAGAAAACAGTTTTTTTACCTCCCTTTATTTATTACATTCTTTCTTAGTCAGTCTCAGGGATTTGGCAATCCTGGTGTTGCAATCTGGCAACTGACAGCTGTATCGCAAAGTTTGACATTTTTTGGCTTTTACGTACACAGAACGTTTCGAAATACCAGCGCCATTTGTGTTGTTTACAGTAACTTAAAATATTCATCTCGCTCCAAAAATAGAATTAAATCGTGAACATTTTCGTGCGATTATTTTTTACAACTTTCGACGTGGATTAACTCAGCAACATTGCATGGATGAACTTAATTCATTTTTTGGCGATGAAGCTCCATCAAGGACCAGTGTTTATCGATGGTATGGTGAATTCAATCGTGGTCGTAGTTCACTCCAAGACGAATTTTGTGAAGGTCGTTCAAAATCAGTTGTTGTTCCGAAAACGATTGATGCTGTGCGCGAACTGATATTGCAAAATCGTCATGTGACCTATCGTGAGATTGAGATAATCCTAGGCATTAGTGGGACCAGCATACATTCAATATTGCATAAACATTTGACTGTCAAAAAAATATGTTCGTGTTGGATCCCACACAATTTGTCAATCGCTCAAAAAAAGGCTCCTGTCGATTGGTCGAAGGAAATGCTCAAAAAATACGATCGCGGGGCTTCGAAAGACGTCTATGACATCGTGACAGGTGATGAATCATGGATTTATGCGAATGAGCCCGAAAGTAAACAGCAGTCGACTGTATGGGTGTTTCAAGAGAGCCAAATCCAACAAAAGTTGTTCGCGCACGAAGCACTTCCAAGCAAATGGTCGCCTGTTTTTTCGGAAAACCTGAAGATGTCGCAACCGTACCACTAGAACAACGCAGAACAGTAAATTCTGAGCGGTACACAACCATTTGTTTGCCAGTTGTCTTTCAAGAAATTAGGAAAACCAATCGCCTAAGACGGATCACTCTTCACCAGGACAATGCGAGCTCTCACACATCGGCTCAAACAACTGCATTTTTGAGCACCCAAAACATCAAATTAATGGGTCATCCGCCGTATAGTCCTGACTTGGTCCCGAATGACTTCTTTTTATTCCCGTACGTAAAAAACAAACTGAGAGGTCAACGTTTTTCGACACCTGAAGAAGCGGTTGCGGCATTCAGAATGCATGTTTTGGAGGTACCTCATTCAGAGTGGCAAAAGTGCTTCGACAATTGGTTCAAACGCATGCAAAAGTGTATTGATCTTCATGGAGAATATTTTCCAAAACAATAAAGTGATTTTCGATGACTAAAATTTGTTTTTGTTATCTAATCCCGACATATGGAAGGCACCCCTCGTATTATAAAAATATAGGCAATTTGATTGCGTTTTACTATTGCTAAATATATATTTGATGGCATAAACTAGTTTTAATTATTTTATAATAGTAAATTTTGCAATAAAATTGAATCAAAACTGCAGTATGGCATATGTGCTCATATGCGGTAAAGGGTTAAAGAAAAAGTAGTACTCCAAAAGGTTAAATCATTTTTCATTCATTGTAGCCTAAACAATTATTTTAAAACACGTTTTATACATTTTGGCTTATATAACTGATTTTTTAATAAGATTTTTACTTTGCGAGGTAAAATAGATGTACGAGACAAATTTCATCAAAATCGGATTGTATTTAATATAGTCGCCTAAGAGTGGCAGGAGTGGCAGTGACCCAGTTACCATAGTTCATAGTTCTTATTTTCTAAGTAGAAGAACATAAATATATTTGCCTGTGGTCCATAGGTGGAACATCGGGCCTCATTCTTCTTCTGTATTACTTATTCGTTTGCGAATGTATAGCGATCATACAATATTTGATATATTTTTGTTTTTGAACGACATTACTAAAAACATATTAATTTATATTATTAACTAATTTTTTATAAATGTCTCTACTACTGCCTCATATTTCGTAACCACGATAACTGCTTCCGGCCAACGCATCGTTTCCCTTCACTTCTTCCTTCCGGTACTAATTGTGACATGTGGTGTTTGGTGTTTCTCATGATATGTCTAGGATAAGCTATCTTGCGACGTTTTATTATTTGCGAAGTTCGCGTTTTCGATTAACTCGTCGTAGAACCTCTAAATTAGAAACCAAATCGGTCCATGGAATTTCTAAAAATCCACATTTCGAGGGCCTCGAGTCTGTTCATGTCAGCGACTTTGAGTGTCCAACATTCCATGCCATATAAGAGCAAAACGAATTTAAGATTCATACCGTAGTCATGGCAGCTTAAGATCTTTCTAAATTTACAAAATGTAGATCTAGCCACTTCCAATCGGATTTTTACTTCGACTGATGTGTCTCAATTTACATTAAACCAGCATCCAAGGTATTTGAAATTCGAAACTTTTTATGTTATGAATCATTAGTGTTTGAATAGCGCCTGCTCCTGCGGGGCTCCTGCTGGCATGCATGAATTTTGTTTCGTTTCGGGGGTTTAATGGGGAAATGATTCGTATACCACTGCCACTCTTTTCCAAATGACAACTTCCACCCACTGTCCTCGACTTATTGTTTTGGACTTGTTACACCCTTCTCTTTTTGCTAACGAGGCCCTGTCGACCGAGTCAAGGTGGTATAACCTTTCCAACGGCGAGGAAGAAATTCCTTCGTCTTTGCCAGCCTGGTGGCATAGCCGGTAGCCCCGATCACAGGCTCGGTTGCAGAAGGCCAATCACCTACTCATTATAAATTTCTCGATTAATGTAGAAAAAGAATAGCGAGTACCAAATTTCAAAGAAATCGATGTATGTATATTTACTGTAGTATTTTTGGCCTTAAATGGGGCCGTTACACCGTGCTTGCGTTTGGGATAATTTCGATAGTATTGAAACCCAAGTTCAACTTTCTCAAAATATTTTCAGTAATACTTCCAAACTAGTTCAGGAATTGAAGCAAATCATATTCTATTGACTTTGACTAGTCCATATCGCATCGGCAATTCTTAACAGTTACTGAAACGTTTATAATATCATACGTACTGGTTAATCTGACATATCCCACCCCAGAACTGTCTGACTGATACTGAAAATACATAACGCCTATTTCTATTCCTTCAAGCTCAGGCCCCAAAAAAGATTCAATTAGTTGTCTATAGCGATGCCCATTCACAGCCCAAAAAGCACACCAAACAGTACATTTTAGTGGATGTAATAATTTCTCTGAAATTACTTGGAGGTTTTCTCCTCCCCAGTGTGAAAAGAACTTCATCACTTCATTACGAATTTTGCGATATGTTGTTCTTAAAAGTCGACCATTTTCATCATAAGTTTCAATAATTTGAACGCGTTGTTCTATCGCGTAAAATGGTACATCTGTCTACTTGACAAATGCCAAAGTTGGCATGAAAGAATGTACGGTCTAGGAATTATTCACTAATGGCATCTGGTCATCACTTCTGAATTACTATTTATATGTTAAATCTCACCTCATAAATACCCATGCGAGAGCTTTGGAAAATCGTTAGAACTGTTCCGATCCGCACGTGAATATGCGCGACTATACATATGTGTTAGTGTTTTGCCCCGCGTTCGAGTTCCTCCTATTCAGTTATACAGTTTTGAGTCGGTGAGATGTGCAATTAGAGTTAGGTTAGGTTTGGTTGCAATGGTTACCCAAGGAATGGGCACATTTGGACGGATTCGTGCATTGTGATGCCACTGTGAAGGAGGTAAGGTGAAAAATAAAACCGATGGGATGAAAGCAGAGGGCGGAAAGAGGTGGCGGTAGGATGGGTTGAGAGGGTATGGATTATGACGATGACTGTGCTGCGTTTGCGTCAACCGCTTTGTGCTGCTGATGAAATTTATCGGATTTTTAATGTCAACACCAGCTATATCGCCGGCCGCCGTCGCCGAATGGGTTGGTGCGCGACTACCATTCGGAATTCACAGAGAAAACGTAGGTTCAAATCTCGGTTAAACACCGAAATTATAGAAAAACATTTTTCTAATAGCGGTCGCCCCTCGGCTGGCAATGGCAAACCTCCCAGTGTATTTCTGCCATGAAAAAGCTCCTCAAAAATATATCTGCCATTTGGATTCGGCTTAAAACTGTAGGTCCCTCCATTTGTGGAATAACATCAAGACGCACACCACAAATAGGAGGAGGAGCTCGGCTAAACACCCAAAAAGGGTGTACGCGCCAATTATATATATATATATACCAAATATGAGCAAAGACGCCCTGACATTAACCCCGCCAGTGCAGGGCAGCTAAGGAGAAGGTGCTGCGATGATTCCACCTGATCTTCTATACATCCGACGCAAAAAGGACTCGAGGTAATTCCAAGTCTCGCGCATAGTGTCCTGTGAGACAACGCACGAGATTCGAGAGCTGAGATTTTGTCAACCTCAGAAGCTCGCCATTTAGATGCGGTACAACAATTACATTTTAAGGTATCTTTTTTGAAGGCTGTTACCGTAGCTTGGTGAAATTTCGCGTCTCTAACATTATTTGGTGGCTCCGGTTTCATCAAATAAAATTATGGAACAAGCTTTTCCAACTTGTGGTCGTCTTTTGCCAAAGAATGACATATCTCAGAGTGCATTTATGCAATGAAAAGATAAAACTTCGATATCTTTCGAAGTCGGTGTTGTAGGACAACATCAAGTCTCACCCCACAAATTATAGTAAAACCTCAACCGAGTGTTGATAATTCGTGTGCAGGTAACATTTCTTGATCTGAGTTCCAGGACATAGGAACGAAGAGAGAAAGGAAATTGCTGATAAGCTTGCCAGGAAGGGGACTGAATTGGACTCAGAGACTACCTACCTGGGTATAGGTTTCCCCCTGACAGTTGTTAAAGGGGAACTGCACAACTATAGGGACCTTTCAGAGAAAGAGACTGTTGAGCACTTTCTCTGTAAATGTCCGGGCTTGGCAGCTAGACGATTAAGATCTCTGGGTGCTCCTTTCTTCGACAACCTGGAGCAGTACGCCAACCTAAATCCCATCAACCTGCTCCATTAAATCGACAGCTCTGGCTAGCTGTAGATATCTGCCAGTTGGAGGTCTCATAATGGTATCAAATCGGCGCTTTAGTGCTACTAGGGGAGTGCCAGACTGGCACTTCAACTATTTCACCTACCTACCTATTGATAATTACAATTTTTTTAAATCATTCTCTCTCATACAGGTACTCATATTTGTTAAGCACCTGTTACGCCTACTGCGATAATCTTGCCTTCAGACGAAAACCGGCTCATCCTTGTCTTCAATGCCCCCAGATCTATGTATGTGCAGATGTTGACGCAATTTAAGTGAATAAGAGACCGATAATAAGAGACCATATCTCAAACACAGATCTGCAGACGGAAATCTAAAACTAAAGATATACATACCTACCAAAAGAGCCATGGACTTCAGATTAATTTAGCATTAGTTCTAACACAAATTTCGAGAAATATTTACATACATACTCATACATACTACATATGTAAGTATGATACTACTACTGCCACTGCGGCATTCACCGACATCACCGGCATTGCAATATAACCTAATACCTCGTTTATGCAAAACCTTTTCCTGCTGCAAGTCGTAAAAAGGCAAGTCGGCATGCATGCATAGACAATACACGTACATACATGCATTGGTGCATATGCGTGTGCATACATACAGACAAAGCGAATACGAAAAAATCGTAAGAAAAGGGAAAACGTTTTGTTTTTGATTTCGTTGCAAAATACGCATAAAATTATTTCCGTTTTTGATCGTAAAACTTTGATTTGAGCGTTAAGGGCAAAACGTGCATGACGAGAGTGGATTGCAACTGCAACACATTGGCCAGCCGTGCGCGGACGATCGTGCGATGACCTCATTGTGAAAATTATAACGCTCTTCACCGCCGGGCAGTTTGATTTATCTACGTACAAGAGTTTGATACTTTTTTTAGTTGTTTTTTGCATTGGAGATGAAATCAGTGTGTACGTCTTTTTATGTTCGTGTGGATGTAGTCGTTCGCTATCTTTGCGCGCTGCAATAAGGACATTCGGGATTGCATATGCAACCACTAAGCCAACTGCATGAACGTTCGCAGGGACGGTGGTGTGGCAGGTTTAAATCAAACTATTGTACAATTAAAGGAGCAGACAAAACAAGGATATGAGGAGATGTGAATAAACTAAGCACAAACACATACATACATTTATGTATATGTATATGTGTAAAAGCATATTTGCATATTTGTTATGGAAATACTCGTAAACGTATTGCGAGGATTTGCAGTTGTGAATGGGTGATGGGGCGGTGTCGAGCGGCATGTAAGAAGCAGGGAGTTTCAGTCTTGTGAAGACTTGCATTTCTGCGTTTACTTCTGCGTTTTTTGTTGCTGTTGTTCACAGATCTTTTTTTGTTTTTGTCTCTTCCTTGCCGGCATTATGCCTTTGTGTTGTTTTTGCTCTTGCATTGTACGGGAATTAACACAATGCAAATCCTTTACCATGCCTTTCTTTATTCACTTGAATTCGGTTTGGCGCAGTTCAGCGCAATTATTCTGCGACCGTTTTAGCATAAATTTAAATGCATTGCTTCACTTAAAGAGATGCAAAACAGCAATAGCAGCGGCAATGGCAAAGAGAAACAAAAACAAAAAGTTTAATTGAAAATACACACGTGCGCACACACACATAAGTACACTGAAGTAATAATGCAATTTTAAGACAACTCGCATATGCATTCAAAACAACAACAACATTCATAACAAAATGCTAAATGAATCACATCACATACTCATACATACACATGCACATATGTATGTGAGTAAATATGTGTGTATGTAATAGTAAAGATGCTGAAAAACAGGAAATGGTTGAAATTTTGGTTGCATTCAGAAGAAATGACGCAAATGAAATTAATACGCTCATTTCTAAGAATTTCTGTCATAAATAATTGCATCAAGGGGTTTGTGTAACTGAATTATCAAGGAATTCGTCCTTTTGGTAATTCAACAATTGGTGGAGAGCTTTGAAGCATCAGTTGCGTTTAAATTTATGATTATCAATAAAATACTTAATATAATCTTGTTTGAGAGAATAAAGTCCTCAAAGTGGGGCATTCAGATCATAGTTAGGCCAATCTTTGCCATCTTGCTTCCATCCAACATTTCCTAATCATTACAACTGGCGTCTTCAAACGTCAATCACTGCCATCTTCTCCAACTCCTGTTCAATATTGTTGAATACTTTTCCTCAACCAATTTTCACGTTAAGTTTGTTCTACGATCATAATCATATAGGCAGGTTCCCTGAATAATTTATTCAGTATCAGTTTAAAATTTTTAAACAACTTTTCAATGAAGTCACTCGGAGGTAATTTGGGTGTGCAGGTTATCTCTCATCTGGGCTCCACAACCTAGGAGCATAGAGGGAGCATAGAGCATAGAGTCTCAGAGGTCTCCTACCCGGTCATCGGTATCCCCCTGACTGTTGTCAAAGTGGAATTGTATAACTTATGGCTCAGAAAAGCGTAGAACAGTTGGACTTCCTTTGCTTCGTGTGCTATTTCGAAAAACGTTTGACCCCAGTACAATAAGCGCAAGAAAGTTCAAAGGACTCCACGCCTTTCAATTTTCAAGCTCGTAGCTTGGGTTACCGGTCATCCGACGATCGCGACAAACGCAGAAAAGCTAGATTTACCATTTAATTCCCATCGCAAACTCTGTGGGGACCTTTCAGAGGAGACTATTGGGTGAGTTCTCTGCAAATGCCCAGATTTGTCAGTTAGACGATTAACGTCACTGCGTCCTCCTTTCTTCGACAGCGTGGGGCAATGATACAATCTAAATCCCATCAATATTTTCCATTATATCAACAGCTCTGGTTGGCTGTAGATATCTGCCCGTTGGAGGTCTCAAAATGGTATCAAAACTGCGCTTCAGTGCTACTTGGGGAGTGCCAAACTGGTACTTCTACCATTTCATCTACCTATCTTATATGAGAGCCGTCAACGCTAATGTCTTGCATTGAGGTTTTCGAAGTCATGCCGCCTGCCTTTCAGTATTCTTTCGATCCTTGGAAGCAAAAAGAAGTATGCAGGTGCTGTATCGGGGCTGCGTCATCGGTTGCCGCACCCATTTTAGCCAACTATTCGAAAACAACGAACGCAATGTGGTTTGACGCATTGTCAGAATGCAATATCCAGTTGTCGGAAATTTATTTTCAAACGCGTCGAATTCTGTTGCGCAAATGTTTGAGTACTTCATATTAAAACTCTTGTTTACTGTTCATCCTTATGTCAAGAATTCACGAAGAACTTAAACTTGATTGGTGTGCGAGGATACTCTACGCGAGGTTATTGATAACTACCTTGTTTCGAAGCTTAGATGCCCCACCAATTTCTTCGCATAAAACTCTGGCCGCCTGCGTCGGCATGAATGAAAGATTCACCGAATGGTTATCGGCGACAATCCTGCATAAATTTTAAAAATCTCAATTGTCCTTTTGTATATCGTCTAAGTTAGTAATGCAAATAAGCAAAATCAGGTACTAACGGCGACTGATAAAATCACATAATTATTGGTTAGGTTAAGTGAAATAGTTCGCTCTTAAAAAAAAGAGTTCTCTCGGTGGTCATAGAAATGCTCATTTGGTGCCCAAAGATTTCCTCCACTTCTATCCATTTTGTGTTCTTCAGCCATATCGATCTTTTGACGATTCTACTCAGCCACTCCAGCAGCGATGCTATGCTTAAACTGATTCGATACTCTGAAGCGCATTCTTTATGCAGTTTGGAACTTTTATACCAGAAGAGCTGAAGGGATTTTATCTCTTTTTCATTTTTACAGGCCCTACAGAATTGGCCAATACTCTACTGTCCACTGTTACTATACTCGTGCGAAGTCGTATACTAATTTTTGGAAAATCTCAAGAGATTCCGCGTTCTTCGTTCATTGAGTATTAGCAAAGGTAAGCGTCGCTCTCTGCAGATGCTAGACCATCCAATGTTAGAAACTGTTCCTGGCTTTGCCAAGCAGGAAAACAGGAACCCGGTGTGTTTACATGCTTGTATTCGGGTACTAAGCTTCTAAGTCCTCTCTTAAACCCAAACTTGCGCAGTAGTCTGCTTTGTCTTTTGCCGAAATATGACTATGATAAAGTACCCAATATCGATGACTTGACTTAAGATGTATTGTCGAAGAGATTGTAGAGATCTCCGGCATTCTTGGACACGTATGTAAGGGCCCTCATCGAACCTCAACTGTCTAGAAAGAAGGCGAGTTGTGAAGGAGCGAGGTACGTCGGGTAGCTTTGCAGTAGAAAAAAATATACTTATTCAAAATTTTGGAGAAGGGGCGTGACACTTCATACTATTGAGTAGATATATGCATATTTTAACATTT
The DNA here is from genome assembly GCA_037575425.1 of Anastrepha fraterculus. Classification (NCBI taxonomy): domain Eukaryota; kingdom Metazoa; phylum Arthropoda; class Insecta; order Diptera; family Tephritidae; genus Anastrepha; species Anastrepha fraterculus. The sequence goes on from JAYXIM010032741.1 coordinate 28,273, forward strand.
TCTGAAAACTCTACTAAACTTGGTATGGTAATGAAGCATGGCTTTGAAAATTATTAAAACCCAACAGAAACCAAGCACAAATTTCGTACAATTAAAATTTATATTTATTAACTTAAGCTTACATAATATTCTTGCGGTAAATCGCCATATAAAATGGGCAAAGGTGGTAAAACATAGCCCCCACCTCTACTTAAAGAAGATTTTTAAATTTGTAAAATTGCAAAATATCTGTATATATCCATATGTGTATATATTTTTTCAAGCCCGAGAGAATATTGCTGTTATACAAGATGAAAACCGATAAACTTTCAAAGCGAACGCAATATGGAGCGGGACTAAAGCTAAAGCCAAAATATCTCGGACCATATAAAACCGTGAAAAAGATGAGACGTGAGCGATACGCAGAGTTTATGAAAAGGTGGGTTCCCTCATTCGAACCGAATGAGCGCGAAGGGTGACCGAATGTGGGAAAGGATGGACGCGCCGTATGAACATAATAGCAGACAACAGTTAGAGTGTGTAACCGGACTAATACGGACAACATATGGGGTGCAACAAAAAGCACTGCGATCACCATACAGTTCATATACCCAACGAAAGACGTTGACCATACAAATAAAGGACAGAATAATAATTGTAACTCCAACCACCATTTTTTTAGTGTTTGGTCGAGCTCCTTCTCAGATTTGTGATGTGCCCTTTGATGTGCGGCAGATGGTTTTGTATGAGGGATTTCTTTATCGCAGAAATGCACTCGGAGATTTGCCATTGTCTTCCGAGGGACGACTACTATTAGAACAAACTTTTTCTAACATTTGGTGTGCACGGAGATTCGGCTACGGCGGTCTTTGTAACTAACAAAAAATGTGTTTAAATTTATTATAAACAATTATATTACAGAAAGATATGCGATTAAAATCAAAATTTCGAAATTGGGCGTGGTATTGCCTGAAAAAGTGCGCTGGATATATAAAGTTTGTTTGCGTTAGCATTTAAACTCTTCTGTGGTTGCTTCAATTTAAGATTGGTACATGTACTCTGTGGGCAGACTTCGTCAACTCAAAAGCACTTCAGTGAATACTTGCGATTTTGTTGAAAAACTCCATTATTCCACCCATCAGACGAAAAAAATTTTACTTTAATTAGCACATATGCGCAAATTTAAGCAAAACATTTCAGAAATTGCTTAATGCAAAATCGCTCAACTACAAAATTCGTAAATTCGACGCAGCTACAATAAAGTATTCCAAAAGTCAACAAAATTCTTGCCGAATTACTCTAAAATGCAAACATAAATCAACAAAATGGAATTTATTGTCACAAATCATCTTTCTCATTGCATTCTCGTTCAGCAGCCAGTATTTTCTGTTCACGCTCTCGCCAAAATTTGGGGGTATTGCCACCGAAACCGCGCATGAATTGCAAGAGTTCAAAAACCAAAAAAAGAAAAAAAATATACAGAAATGTATACAACAGCACAAAAACCAGAAACGTCAACAATACAAAGCAACGATAAACGCTGACAGTTGGAAAAATTGAAAGAAAAAAAGTGAAATAATTTGTATGGATGTTGGAGAAATTTAGGAAGAAAAAAATCATGTGGAATAAAGATGAAGACAAACTCAGCACATAATAATATAAATGCACACCAGACTATGAGCAAACAGATATCCATACAAATATACAAATTTCTGCATACAAAAAGGCATGGACAGCAGGAGTAAGAAAAAAAGACACAGAAAGTAAAATAAAAAAATATTCGAAAATAAAAAAATTTGAGCATAAAATGTAATGACTGCTACTTGGCTGACAAACAGATGCGGTTCGTATCTCTGTAGGATCATATAGTACATACATACAAGCCTGCGTATATATGTATGTATATATGTAATTCAGTTTGACTGTCTGTATGTACATATGTATGGATTTGTTAGCCCCAAAAAGTCCGCAAAGAAATCAAGCACAAGAAATATTCAAAAGCCGAACAATGCGGCCGCAAGCAACAGTGAAGAAAAACGGTAATAGCAATGAATGTACAACAAACGTGCAAACAGAAGGGCGGCGAAAGCAGTAGACAAACGAAATGGACGAGCCAAAGGCCAGACATTCGGATGACAGCTAAAATTTGGCCGACTTGAAGGCGATGTGGATGCTCTGCTAACAAAAATTTCGATCACGATTGCATTGCAATGGAAAAAAGCATAACAACGCTTTCGTAGGGACAGTTGCGAGCAGAAGCAGGCGAGCAGAAATATGACGAAGAAAGAAGCACTGGAATGGTTAGAAGTACTGGCAAAAATCTTCTTTGACACATGCGCACCATCACTGCGATCTGCCCCGCAGTAGAATACGGTCGTAGGTAGAACTGTGTGCTGTGGTCAATGAAAAGGTGTGCAACGTTGTTTATGTTCGTTTAACTTTCGTAAAAGTGATTAGGATGTTTTTTCTATTTCCAAGTGTATCAACAAATGTTTTTTACATGCCCTCATCGAGCTATAGCCTCCAGCTCCCTTTTTCATCTCTGGGGTAATAATCATACTTGATATTAGTTGGACGAAATGGCATTAGAAAAGGCAACCATAGCCTAGACTACATCTTTAGTTCAGTGAGTATTGCACTGGCTTAGCATTCGGATAACGCGGGTTTGAGTACCACTAAGTCTAAAAAGAAGTATGTTGAGGAGATGTATGGATCTTCGAAATAGAACTTTGGTGGCCTTTCCGAGTTTTAATAAAAATTTTCAGTTGCTCTTTAGCTCACAAAATTTCTGACAGAAACAATGAGCAAAATATTTAGTTAAGTTTCTTTTTAGAGGATTATTCTTAATTAAAAATTATTTGTCTCTGAAGATTTTTTTATTGTAAAGAAATTTTGTACACCTCCTAATCAATTCGATCGGTTTACGAAATTCCATCCGCACCTATAAATATGAATGAATGAATGAAAATGGGTAAGTTTTTACAATACTTCATGTAAAACACAGCTGTCTCAATGTACCTAGGATGGTGTTGAGTAGAGCTGAGCCTATGTGCCTTTCTCCCGGCCACATCCGGCCGATATGTCTTCTCCTTCTTCTCGCTTAATCGCTATAGAAACACATTTAAGTGTGTTGGACTTTCCGGAGATCGGTCGCAGAAACGATGAGTGTCAGTGAACCATATCCCAAGTCCATGCAGATGGTTGCGCATTCTGAAGTGACCTGTGAAATGCCAGTGAGCATTCTCAGTTTGTTTTTAAGACATGATTAAGGACTCCCTTGGTTTAGCTTTGGTGCCGTGTTAAATCTACTAGAATTCTAGAATCTATAAAATTCCTCTTTGGTGGTGTGTTGTCCGATGGCTAGGAAGGGATCATAATAATGCTTTTTAATCAAAGCAGCCGCCACTTCGTTCTCATGTATACCCCTATATAAGTCAGATGAGATTGCACATTTCTAGCTAATTCAATTTCTTGTTGCGCTCAAGAAATAATGAGAACTTAACCTCAAAGGAAGACAAAGCCTTGAGAGCTACCTGATTGTCGCTTGGAATTCCAATTCGCTTATTCTGCAAAGGAAGATGGTAAACGCTTCCGCCTGAAAGATACTGGGAGAACTTCTCACCGGCCCATACTGCTTTGTTTTGGGGCCAGCGTTTATAGCTTAAACATTCAAATAAGGACATCACAGGAAAGATAATTATTATTTCCGAAACGTTTATTTCTAGCCTTAGACTTTTATAGCTTTATACTTCGACACTTAGACCAATACTATGATCTCAGAAGTTCATGAAAGTTGAAATAAACTCGCTGATAAATCGGAAGATCTCACAAGTCTGCACAAACTGGCTGCCTAGTGGGAATACAGGTATGTTTTAAGATCTGAGAATATATGAATAAAACGTAATAATACTGGCAGTACATACTGCTGCTTACCAACTTTAATCCCTCATAAGAAACACCAAAGGAAATCTTATTGTGTAGGTATTGTTAAAAACACTAAAAATGTGGTTAATTCAATTTTTCTTTTAGTGGATTTGGCCTAGAACATGTATTTTTTAGTCGTTCATCTAGTTTCAGCCTGGCTTCTTGATAGTTTGGTTGAATAGCCTACATGCTTGGTGAGCCAAAGATCACATTTTTCACGTTTTGAGGTGAGCACACTTCGGAAGTAAAATATTCTCAGGAATTCATCAGATCACTGGTACTGTCCTTTATATGAATGAGTATTTTTAATGAAACTTTTCGCAAAGAAAGGCGCGGCATTCTATCTCCTTCTTGTCGTTCCCATTGTATCCGATCGAAATATGAACCAACAGTGTAATATTGAAGAATTATCTCTAAAAACTGGTGGAGGGTTTTAATTGCAATGGAAGTTTTACAAGTGCGAAATTCTTCACTCCGAAGGTACCCGATCACGTTTTTTTGTGTTTCCCGAGAAAACTTGCCTTAAGTACTTCACACTTTACAACATTAAGTGATACCAGGCGTATGAGTAATATACATACACATGTAAATTTACATACATTTGCTCGGTTTGCGGGGAGTGTGAGAAGAAAAAGAGACTTTGGTATTTTTCTTCTCTTTTTATATGATAACGTTACGAAAATATTGACATACGCTCTGCGAAAATGTTGCCTATTTCATATGAGAACAGATCTAAAAAAATTCAAGACTTCGACAAATTATATGTTTATTTACTGGTTTCATCCATTCAAATTGGGTTTTATGATAAAATAAACGTTATTATTATATAACATTACAAAAATAATGATAAGAGAGTATGCGATAATTATCGTGGTATCTCACTGCTTAACACGGCCTACAAATGTTCTCTATGAACGAATCAACGAATATGCTGAAAGAATAATTGAAGATTACCAATGCGGATTTCGTAGAGGCAAGTCTACAATCGACCAATGTTTTGTTCTTAGCCAAATGTTTGAAAAACTCTATGAATACGGGCTAGATGTTCATTGCCTGTTCATTGACTTCAAAGAAGCCTTCGACAGTGTTAAAAGATATAGGATCCAGCACATATTGCTTATTCTTGGAATACCTGCCAAACTAATAACGCTCGTTAGCGCAACGCTCACAAATACACAAGCAAAAGTGATCATTCAAGGAAAGCTCACAGAGTCGTTCCCTATAGAAACAGGTGTAAAACAAGGTGATGCCTTATCAACAGTCATATTCAATTTGATGCTGCACTTTGTCGTGAGGGAAGTCAACAAAGGTGGTACATTGATAACTAAAACAACCCAAATATGTGCTTATGTAGATGACATCGCTATTCTCTCAAGAAATAGGAATGACTTAAAAGAAATTTTCTTAAAAATTAACAAAATTGCGAACGATATTGGTCTTTTTGTAAACGAGGGCAAAACTAAGTATCTGTTGAAATCGAGGCGGCCTGCACAGATGCCAAATTTCCATGTGGGAGCCTATACTTTTGAAGCAGTGCAGCATTTTAAGTACCTAGGAGTTAAGTTCGCATATAGCGGTGATTCTACTTCCGCCGTCAGGGATCGCATCAACGCCGCCAATAAAGCGTATTACGCCCACCTTAACTTCAAGTCGCGACTTTTGTCTAAAGCTACAAAGGTCACTATGTACAAGAGTCTTATTCGACCAATCCTAACATATGGTTGTGATGTATAGACTCTTAAGGTTGATGATTGTGCTCAGATTGCTCGCATGGAAAGAAAAATTTTAAGAAAGGTCTTTGGCCCAATAAGAATGGATGATGGTACCTATAGAATTCGATTGAACTCGGAATCTGAGCGATTTAATTCAGAACGAGACAGCTTTGCGTCTTGTTAAAGCGCAGCGCATAAGATGGCTAGGTCATGTGATCCGTATGCCTGTTGACTGTACCGTGAAGAAAGCCTTGACAGGAAAGCTTATGAGCGTGAAGGACAAAGGCAGACCGAGGAACCGTTGGATAGACGCAGTGGAACACGATCTCAAGGAGCTGGGAATACGTAACTACGAACCAACTGCCCAAGATAGACCGCTTTGGAGCAGCATTTTGAAGGAAGCTTTGACGCACCCCGCGTTGTAACGCTATGAAAGAAGAAGAAGAACATTACAAAAACAGAGCTTAAAAGTCCACAATTTTGTCTAAGTTTTGCTGCCGAAGATGTGAGCAATTGGAAGTAATTGACAGGGTCTTATTAAATTAAAATACTAGTCATATAAGGTCTGATCATTAAGCAAATAATTTATAACAATTATTACAAACTATCAAGTTTTGATGTTCATGCATCTAAAAAACTTGCAAAGTTTTGACATGACCAAATGATATTTCAATTTGAGGGGAAGTTTTTACTGGATACATTTTTACTTGTAAGAATTTGCAACTGAGAAAAACAGTTGATCGCAAAGTAAAAATACAGAATAATTAAAATTTATATATATAATTTTGAATAATCGCGGTGATTAAAATGGAATGTAAATAAATATATGTTAAATAAAATTTAAGAAATTTATTTGAAGTCGTATATTAAATAGGAATCGGCCAATGATGCAGATGCATGTACTTCTAAACTACAGCCCCTCGTTTCCGTTGCTGCCGCTTTGAAAATTTTCCATTTTGTAAGGGCTTGCTGTGTTTTGCACAATATTACAAAATAAGATGATTTGAAGTTTATTTCCGAGATTCCGAGGACACATCTGATGAACTTGCAATACATGGCGAAGCTTCCGGAGGAAATTATGTGAGAGATCCTATATCTCATGAAATACAAATATGTACATCGCCAAAATTTATGAATGATAAAATGAAAAATTACGAAAAACCATTTAACACGAACAATTAATTAAAAATAAAAATCACCTTTTATCGTGAGTAACATATAGGGTTTTCAAATAAGAGGTTTTATTTTGATATTCAAAGAAAAATGCTATTTTTCAATATAAGTGATCGGATGTTTATTTCATTAGAAAGAGGAAGGTATGCCGTTAATAGTGGAAAATAACATCAGGCGAATGACCACCACGACCACGTTTACAGGACAATATCTTTTTCATGAAATATTCCATAACCGAATTGCAATGGCTGCCCTATGTTCTCGATAGCCTCACGAAGTCCATCTTTGAGGTCTTGAATCGACCCTAGGCTGTTGGCGTAGACCTTCTCTTTCACGTGGCCCCAAAGGAAAAAGTCACAAAGTGTTAAATCACAAGATTTCGGTGGCCAATTGTGATTACCCCTTCGTAAAAGATCAATGGTTTCGTTGCTTTTGTGGCATGTAGCGCCGTCTTGTTGAAAATAAACGTTGCCCAGCCCAGATCAATACCATCCAATTCCGGCCACAAAAAATTGTTAGTCATCTCTCCATAGCGTAATCCATTCACTAATAACACCTGTTATGGGAAAACCTTTCACATACATACATATATAGCTAAAAATTTCTGAATTCAATTAGAAAAACAATATGTGCACAATTAATAACAAAAATAAATAATGAAATTCAACATTTTCTTAATTAAAATGATAAGGAAGTGTAGTAAATAATTCTCAGTCTCTCATTTTCATATCACTTGAAATACATATGTATGTACTAGGGCGGGTCGATTTAAAAATCGCTCATTGCTCTGTGAAAATCGTATTATAGGGATCAAAATAAGAAACTTTGCCGAAGGAACCATTTGAATAGGATTGCGCTATCGAGAGATGATTAACGATTTTTTATGGCCGGAATTGTAGGGTATGAATCTGAACAACGTTTATTTTCAACAGGACAGCGCTACGAGCCACACAAGCAACGAAACTATTGATCTTTTACCGGAAAAGTTTCCATACCGTGTTATCTCTCAAAGAATTAATCACAATTGGCCCCCGAAATCTTGCGATTAAACACCTTGTGACTTTTTTCTTTGGGGCCACGTGAAAGAGAAGGTCTATGCCAATAGCCGAGGGTGGATTCAAGACCTCAAAGATGGAATTCGTGAGGCTATCGAGGACATAGGACAGCCCCTTTGCAATTCGGTTATGGAAAATTTCATGAAAAGGATATTGTCCTGTAAGCGTAGTCCTGGTGGTCATTTGCCTGATGTTATTTTCCACTATTAACGGCATACCTTCCTCTTTCTAATGAAATAAACATCCGCTCATTTATATTAAAAAATAGCATTTTTCTTTGAATATCAAAATAACACCTCTATTGGAAAACCCTTTAATTAATAAAAAAAAGAAAATTATGTCACTAAACACTTCACTGGGCCTGAAAGTATCTTGCAAAACAGCTTTATATTTGCAGTGCGGTTATCACTGTTAACCTAGCATTTTCTGTTAGCATAGCAAAATTGCGTGAGATAAGTTATGAAAGTGAGCTAATGTGCATTACTACAAGAGCAAATGTATGAGAATTTGGGCATATATGTACATACAAAGTGGTGCAAAGTTAATCACGCATTTTGTTTATGAATAAAAATATGGACACATTATTTTGAGTAATGGAAACCTTTATTTTGATCTCCACCGCTTGTCTGCTGTCTAGTTTGCAAGTCTCTATAAGCATTCCAATATGGTGATTAATTTTGCGCCACCTTGTATATTTATATATATAATTATATACTTACATATATGCACATATATTTAGTTGAAGAAAAAATTTTAGAAAACTCTGCTTCAGTTTGCTCGGAGGACAATGCCTTTTCATTATTTTGTTAAAGTTTCATTTTTCGATTTTTTCCTGTGGGCACTATAACCGATTACTTTCGTATGGAGCATAGAGACAGTAAGTTCTCGATTTGATGCCCAATTTGGGCATTACAAACAGAAATGATTTAAATTTTAAATTTTTCCTATAGCCGACGTAGCCGAATGAGTTAGTGTGTGACTACCATTCGAAAGTATGCAGATTCAGCAAAAATCTGAGGAGGGGCTCCGTCAAACACCCAAAAAGGATGTATGTATATATTATTGTTATACATTTCGTACTTGAAAGCATCTCTTTATAAGCACCACAGATTTTTGGACGGGCTGAAACTTTGCTTTAAGCAAAAACTACTAAGCAACTCCAAAAACATATATGTAGCTCATTTACTCCAATAGTATCATAATTTAAAAAAAAAACTATTTTTAGATAAGTCAACTCTTCTATGCTGTGTAAAAATGCATGGAGTTTCTATTGAAGGTATATCATGCCTTTACTCTTACTTAGGGAGACATAGCAAATTAAAAACTTTGAAGCCGCTATTCTCGAGATTCTATTTTTTTGAACTATGAAGTATAGAAGCGATATGTAGATTATATAAAACTTATGCATACAGTGAATCATTATTAGAGAAATGGATGCTAATGCATAATTTAACAAATGAAGCCTGCCTCGACTACTAAATACCTGACTGCCTGGCTGAAGACCCATCACCAAGAATTGAACCACTACAAAACAAACACAAACACTGATGAATTCACACAAATACATATCCAAAAGTGTATGAACACAGAAAAACTACAAACTCAAACGAAAGCTCTAAATTAAAACAGAAAAACGAAATTTAAAAGCCAAAAAATTCAAAACCAAAAAGCATACAAAATAATTTGCTGTATTAGTAGGAGCAGAGTTAGAGGAGCGCATTGAAAGTGTGGAGGAGGATTGAGAGGTGAATATTGTTGAGGCGCAAATTGAGCGTTGAGCTGTTGCGGCTGAGCAAAGCAGAATTAAAAAAAACAAAAAACAACAACAAACGCATTAATGTACTATCGACTTGGTAAAACAAAATTCGCCAAAGCCTAAACAGCACAATTTTCGTTAAGGGTGAATGACCGGCAGACGAGTTGGTGGCTGGTGTCTGGTGACTGACGGTTGACGGTTGACGGGTAGCGACGACTACAATGAACATAATGACGCTGAAGACTACTTCAAAGTTGTTAGTGTATGCACAAGAGCATATTTTGTTTTTGTCTTTGTAATTGCTATTGTTGGTGGATGAGGCTGAGGTTGCGCATTGCCGTTGCCATTTGCTATTTTCGCTGTCGCTATGCGCCTGCCATGAACTTCTTTCGTCTGTCATGAACGACGTCATCAGCATCAATGGCAACGCCGGCAACAGCAACACTTTTCACTTAGCTAACCATTATTCTGTTGTTATTATTGTCAGCATTATTGGTGTGTTATTGTCTCGTGACTGAAACACATTTCTTTGTACTGGCGGAATAGGAAAATGCACATTGCCAACAACCAAAACCATTGGCAACAAATATACAAAGTCTAACCGCATTGTTGTTGCCATGCATTGCCGGCTACGGTGTTACCAACCAGACACCTTCAACATAGACACACTGAAATCACAACATTCTTATGGAGTAAATACCTTGAAGTGCATTGAGTCCGCAATATCAGACAGGCAACCAGTCTACCAGGCACGCAGCCAGTCTATTCGCACGACCTCTCTACCGACCGCTCGAACGCCCGCCAGTCAGTCACCAATGGCCAATGAATTGTGTGCACCATAGAATGACGACGGCTGTCAGCCGTCACTAGTCTACATTGAGAGGAAGGCTAAAGTCAAGTCGAAGCCTTCAGACAACCACTTCCGGTGGGCGGGTGTTGCGGGATGGCGGCTGATGTTAAACACTGTTAGATAGGTGCACACATCTGCATGTACATAGATATAATTGGGTATACAGGTATGTTGTGGCATAACTGCTCATAGCAAAGTCACATGCGGCCTGTGCATACACACATACCCATACAAACATTCCCCAACGTCTGGCACATGTCTGGCGTGTCTGGTGTATCTGGCGTATCATCATCGCAGCCCATACAGAAATATGTACATATACAAGTATATTCAAATGCCTATTTCTGCTCATATATGTGTGTATGCATGTATGTGCAAGTCAGCATGTATCATACATCTTCTTGTTGTGTTATTTTGTGTATGTGTGTGTCGTGCTTTTCGTTTGGAGTGCAGATAAACAAATAAATGTTGTGTAATGCGAATAAGTGTGCTTATTGCGCAGTGTGGAATGAAACAAAGAACAGGAAATACCCCAAAACGACACGACTCGTCAGTTGTACTGTCGTATCACTGGATTCTGATATCGTCTCTACTAGGCGGTGCAGGAATACAGGTACAACGTCTATTTGTGTGGGTAGAACATCTGCGGCGTTGTATATGTATACATACATACATCTGCATATGCATGCATTGAAGCTGTGGTTGACTGACTGTACGTACATTTTTTAGACGCTGGTTTTTTTTAAATAACTAGTAAACAATACATTACTGGATAAAGCTTTAAAATATTGTGAGCATCCATACGTGTGCGCATTTGAAGTCTATAAAAGTTTGTACACATCTTAATTAACTAAGTATCTATGCGGTTGTTGTTGTTGTAGCAGCTTACTACAAGTAAAACCTGCCAGTACGGTGTAATCATCGGTCGTCTTCGTCTCATCTCATCTAACTATAGACCCAGAAAACAATGCTGTTTCGACAGTTTGGGTCCAGAGGAAGAGAAGTGTTAAGTGAGTATGTTTGAAAGGGCATGAAAATAGGTGGATAGTGTTGGTGTGCTTTCACATGCTTGACATATATTGGCTATGTCAGGATCCATAAGTAGGAGTTTAACCTACCGCAATATACGGAATGCAATTGAGCCAAAGCTGCGTCGGTCTCGCGAGGCAGCTGATACTCTTCGTCTGCAATAGGCGCTGGTTGGTCTCCGATAGAGGCATTCAGTGGTCGAGAATTTAGGAAGGTGGTTGGGGGCTCCCGATAATGTCATTTAATGTTTGTCTGTATACATTCTGTCAAAAAAGTACCGGTAATTGTTCAATAAAACGCAAAATAATTGTTTAATCATCAAAATTTTTTTTGTCGCCTTCAAAATAGGCTCCATTCGAAGCAATACACATATGCCAACGTTTAGTCCAATCCTCAAATCACCTTCTTCTAATTAAATGTGTTTGAAGAGATCTTCTTCAGTTCCTTCAGCGAATACTCCTTAATGGCCTCTATCGACTCAAAGTGGCGTCCGCGGAATGGCAATTTAGTTTTGGGAAATGGATAAAGACTCAGGGCGCTAAATCCGGTGAGTACGGTGGTTGTTCGAAGATATTTGTCAAGTTTTTGGTCAAAAAAGTGTTCACAATATGAGCCTTGTGAGACGGAGTGTTATCATGGTGCAAGATCCATGAGTTTTCTTTCCACAAATTGGGCCGATTCCTACGCACACTCTCTCTCACACGTCGCATAACTTACAAATAATAATCTGTATTTACCGTAGAACCATTTGGAATGAATTTCGGGTGCGCAATACCATGATAATCACAGAAAACGAGTAGCATACGCTTTCATTTTTGACCGACTTTGACGTGGCTTATTGGCTTTCGGCTCATGTGGATAGCGCCATTCAGCCACCTGTTGACTGGTTTGTATGTCAAACTGATATACCCACGTCTCATTGCCTTTTATGATGCGCTGACGTTGGGTCCAACTACACTTGCTCAAGCATGTCTTCAGCCACCTTCTTTCGATGAATTTTTTCGCAGAAATTTGCAAAATAATAATGCAGAATATTAAAAATTGTCCAACACGAACCTTGAATTACACCACTTAAAGGAAGAAAAATGATCTACAGCATCTAGTGATGTAGTCTAGGACAGAAACGGGATCTGGGATGGAGAACTGTTTCAGGCTATCCCCGAAAGGCACACTCTGGAGCCTCAAGCGCCTAGCCATCAGGCCCGGACAGTCAAAGAAAGAGAGAAAGTATTCAACAGTCGCTTTCTCTGACGGATTCCTACGGCTTCTACAATGGGGGTTGTACGGAAGTCCAAGCTTCTCTGCATGAGTTCCGATCATCCAGTGACGGATGACTACCGCTATGAGTTTGGAAATTTAATTGCGTGGAATCCCCAACGAGAAATCTTGCTCGCTTTTTTCAGAAATAAATTGTGCAGTTTTCCTTTAATGACAGTCAAGGGGACACCGATGCTTGACATGGGGACAACTGAAACCGGTCTTGTTGACCTTTCCTATGTTCCTTACAGGAGTTGCCCAGAAAAGAGTTGTAACATATCCACGACGCTCCAACTCCAGATTCCATTTTTGATCTGTTGGTGAAAACAGAGGAATCTATGTCCGTGCAGAATCTGCCCTACCTAGTTTGGGGATGAAGAGATACATATGTTGAGGTGGCATCTTTGAAAATTACATATTCTGTATGTTATAAAGTCGGCCACTGTAGCGAAATGGGTTGGTGCGTGATTACCATTCGGAATTCACAGAGAGAACGTTGGTTCGAATCTCGGTGAAAGCAAAATTAATAAAAAGATTTTTCTAATAGCGGTCTCCCCTCGGCAGGTATTGGCAAACCTCCGAGTGTATTTCTGCCATGAAAAAGCTCCTCATAAAAATATCTGCCGTTCGGAGTCGGCTTGAAACTGTAGGTCCCTCCAATTGTGGAACAGCATCAAGGCGCACGCCACAAATAGGAGGTGGAGCTCGGCCAAACACCCAAAAAGGGTGTACGCGCCAATTATATATATATATATATACTCGTATATATGTTATAAAGTTATAAGAAATGGCTAATAATTTCTTAAGTTAATTTAAGTTAAGAAAAATTAAAAAAAAAATATAGTGAAAAATGTATCAAAGCTTATGTTATTGATAATAGAAGGTCATGATGACGAATCATTGTTGAGAAATTTTTAATTTTTTATTACAACCATAGAAATTTAATTTTCAATCTTTTTTTACAATCAACTATTGACTTTCAAGCTCTCACTGGTTTTCTATTTATTAATTTTTCATATTAGTTTTCTCCCTCTTCTTTATTTCTGTTACTATTTTAATAGTATTTTATAATTGTCATTATTTTTTCCAAAGGAACATCTCTCTAGCAATTCAGAATAGTGCAGTAGCTCAGACGTTGGCAACTATCGATGTGGAAGCTTTTGAAATATTTTGTGCAAGATTTAGATTTATTTTTGTGTGAATGGAGCTTTACGAGCTTTAGAGTGCTACGTCAACGTAATGCCAGAAACAAAGATCTAGATTCTTCACTGGCTAAGTCATGCCATAGGATATGTTACAAATACTCCAGCTCTAAATGCATTCGATGTTGTGCCTATTAGTAGTGACGGCGAAATTCGATTCTTCTAATGGCACCGGCTAGCAGCTCCAGTTCTGTAAGTATTCGAGGTGATACCAGTTGGTGGTATCAGAGGAAGATCCTGCTTTGGAAAGATCAGTTGGAGAAGAACTTGGCTTCACTTGCTGTGTCCAACTGACGCCGGTTAGCACGAGAATGAAACGACTAGCGCGCTTTGCTAAACTTGGCCTAAATCGCATAAGCGGTTATTGCGCCAATTAAGAAGAAGAGGAATAATTGGATTCGTGCCATGCAAAGAACGCAAAGCATAACAGGCAAAGACTTGCTGGACCCATTCAAACCTACTAATATTGTATCCAAATAAAGAAGACATATTGCAGCTTCGATCGCACAAAAGTGGTATGTATGTATATAACAGCTTTAGAGTATAAGCAACAACAAAGTCCGAACTAAAATTTTAGGTATCAACCCCCTTAGCTGAATGGATTTGTCCGTCACTAGCATGCGGTAGAGCCCGAACTCGAAACTCACTAAGAGCATGAAATATTAAATTATAGAAAAAGTTTTTTCTAATAGGGCTCGCCCCTCCTCAAGCAATGGCAAACCTCTGAATGTATGTCAGCCATAAAAAAGCTCCTCAAACTATAGGCTCCTCCATTAACAAGACGCACACCATAAATAGAAGAAGGAGCTAGGCCATACATCTAACAAATGATGTGCGCCGACGTTGTCAGAAAGCTAGAGTTTGGTGTCGAAAATCTGTTTGCCGTCGAAACCAATGTCATTATGGCCAACCTTATAAATTTCACAGGAACTCCAAGAATACCAGCGGTCATAGAAGCCCATACACAATAATATTCTTATCACAGGACTTTTCCAGAATTCATGATTAGTTTTGTTTTCAATTTTGCACTTATTTATTTGCAAGTAATTTAAATTTTCATATATTCGAATTAAGAAAACGACTGGTTTCTGTAATTACATAACTTTAAATTAAACTAAAACTATTTCTACGCTGATGAACAAGACTGACTTCCCCTAAAATTAGCTGGTCTGTACATATCTACATACATACACACATACTACAGCATGGGTAAGCGCACATCAAGGCTACACAAGTTTGAAAGCAAAAAACGACTTCTGAGCACGTCAAATAGTTTTTCTCAATTTATTTGAATGTACGTTAATCTGTTTTATGCTTGTCGTCACATTTAGCAGCACGTGAGTTGGCATGCAAAATTTTCATTTTCTTTAACATTCAACTCAGTAATCAAGCTTCTGGCAGGCACTCATCGTACTCTCGATTTATATTTACGATTATTTAAAACACAGCTCATTTTTTTTTTTGTTTTTCAACAAATAGCAAACAAAAATGTTCAACAACTGCCCCCTTTCTGTTGGGGCACAACAAAAGCCATACCATAATTACTGAAAGCCACAAAGGAACAACAATGGGAGAAACCTGTTTCCTGTCACCTAATTTCCGCTCAAGTAAAGTTCTTTAGTTTTTATGCCTTCGACCAGGGCGACGACAAGTAACGACTGAAATGTCCTGCACAGTCATGTATAGATGGATATACCTGCATGTGTATGTTTATCTTTATATGTGTATGTATTTGTACATTTATAAACATGTATGATTCCAAATAAAAACAACGCATATGCATCTGAAAAAGTTTCAATAATAAGAACAATAGTAAATACCTAGCAAGAGTAGCAATATGAAGAAAAAAGTTGAGTGTTGAAACAAAAGCGCCAATGCGCATCCTGGGATGTGTGTGCCCATATGCATTCCTTATACGAGTGCCGTTTGATAAGTCCTTAAATTTAGGTGGAAAATCAAGTTATTTTGCGTGATAACTCGAAATTTAATTCGCAGTTTTTAAATAAAGTTTTTGGGGAATTTTTACAAAAAATATTATGATAAGTGAAAAACGATAGTCAATAGTTACATTTTTGACTCGATGTAGTTCATGAATGAGTAATCTTGGGAAATTATCAAAATTAGCACCATAAATTGTGAGACTGTAGTCGTAACTTTCAAAGCGCTTACTCCAATGCTCGAAAGTAATAAACATCCATCATCCCCGACAGACTTTCCATGCTATAGTGCACCGGTCGAAATACGAAAAATATGGCAGCTCGAGTGCTTCAGAGCATTCAAACAAATTCTATTAACGTAACTTTAGCTGGATATATGCAGCAGAGTCATAAAAAATTGGATCTTCTGGATTCGTGAACCATGCTAAGCCGCAGGGGATATTTGAAGTCCCAGACACGAAACATCAATTAGTATAAAACGTTTATCCTACTAGCGGTCACCCCCAAATCTCCTCATAAAAAACCATCTGCCGTTCGGAGTCGGCTTAAAACTGCAAGTAAGCGCCAAAGAGTTATGTAATTGCCGCCGTAGCGGAATGGGTTGATGCGTGCCTACCATTCAAGAGTGCATAGGTTCAAATCTCCGTGCATGAAACATCAAAATTATAGAAAAAGTTTTCTCTAATAGTTGACGCCCATCGGAAGGCAAAGGCAAATTTCCGAGTGTATTTTGGTCATGAAAAAACTTCTCATAAAAAATCATTTGCGCTTAGGAGTCAACGTAAAAATGTAGGTCCCTCCATTTGTGTAACATCAAGACGCACGGAGGCGGAGCTCGGCCTAACACCTAACAGAATTGTGCGCGCCAATTATTTATTTATTTTATCTTTAATGTAATTCAATAGACAAAACCTCCATTTTCATTTCAACTCACGACCAAACATAATTTAAAAATACAAAAATTCAAATTTTAAGGAAAATGATGAAAATTTGTATCAAGAATAGGGTCGGTCATGTCGAGAACGAGTTATCTGTCTATACTATCTATACTATAAAGGTGAATGGCTGTACGTTGTCCGCGCATCACTACGAAACGACAGCACCAAATGACGTAAAAATGTTTATACATTCATATTTTCACCCAATGAAGGTTATAGGCATGTTTTTATAATGGAACTCCCTTCCCACAAAAAAATTACTTGAACAGCAAATTCATGCCTCTCCTACTGGCATGTATCGGTATATAACTCCATCAGAATTGCGAGTAAAATGTTTAATGGAAAGTTAACTTTTACTAGTTAATTTATTATTCTTTACTATTATTCTTTCCTACAACCCAGGAACTTATCAAACAACACTCGTATTCGCAATGTAGCAGCCATGTCCATATGGCATGCGACTCTTCGATATCCTGTGAGGCGCCTACAACTTGCAGGTTCCAAAACATGTCAACAAGGCAGTCAGTCAGCCGTTGCCTGCTATATTGTTTTTGTGAGCACCGAAAAACAAGTTGATACACACATACCAACATACGTTGTAGTATTGTTCGAAGAACTACCATTTCACTTTTTCCTGCTTCATACAAAACATGCCTTCAGCTTTAGCTACTTTTTATACTTCTGGGCATGTAAGTAAGAGGGTAAAATTTGAAACACTTCCTCAGTTGCAAGTTGAGTTGAGAGTCGCGGTATTGCAACAAATGACTGCGCACATACAAACTGAAATTGGTACAAGTCTATATAGTAATACACCCATACATATGGACATATGTATTCACATGGGATAGCAGAAGTCAGGCAGCAAGGTGTGACACAGGCCAAACACAAGTGAACTTTTACGGACCTACGACAATATAAAGGATAATGCAATTCATGTGCTTTAGCTGTGCATGTGTATGTGTGTATGTGTTTATATAGCCCAAAGGTGCAGACAACCGGAAAGCCTACAGTAGCCGAATTGTGAACACCTAATGGAGGCAAGCAATACACAAAAGGTGTGGAAGGTAGCATTGATGTTGTGCACCCTTCTTCATGATTGGTGTGTATGTATAAGTATATTTGTAGCAATGTGAATATATGTGCATGCATGTGTTTTTTTATTTTATATTCAAATGGCAGAAGCACTTACGGAATCTACTATTCTTCATAACAAAAGACATTTAGGTAAAGTATTTGGTGCTGAAAAATCAAAAATAACAGGTGTACCACAAATCCGACCGCCTTTCAAAATGGAAATTCTGCTATTTAATCTAGGAAAAAGTTTTGTTATTCATGTGCAAATATGTAGATACACATGACTGAAATTATTTTTAGTATTTTAATTTTGTCACACAACTAAAGTTCCCCTGTTGAGAGGGTTAATAGCCTGTTAGGAAAGGTAACGAAATGAAAAAAACCTTAAATCCTAAACCTAACTAATGACCTACGCACCGAACCCGTGATGACTTAGAGGCTTGAAGAGCATTTACATGAGTATTTTCTGAGCACTGTGCTATTACACTCAGATTTCGCCACTCGTTCTCGTTACAGAATGTACTCATCGAGGATAGGCTTTAAGAAATCACATAAATACCTATAAAAAAAGCTTACCCTGTTATTTAGCTTACCCACTTATTTTTTTTTTTAATAAATATTAGGAATGCATGCATGCGACAGCCAAGCTGCGCACATGGCCTTAGCCCTCCAACCACTTCAAGGGTAGTGAAATCCTATAAATCAAGGCTGAACTATGTCGGTAGACATAATAGTCTGATGGTAACATGGGTCCCGGGAAACGTGGGTATCGTGGGTAATGAGACCTCTGACTCCTCTTAAGGTAGGATGGGCTCCAGTCCAAAGAAGTTGTTCTCACTACCACTCCCTTCTGCAGCCATCAAAGCCACGGTTAGCAAACGGGTTACTCTAACCCACAAGCGAGCTTGGCAGGCTGAAAGACGCTGCGGATGGACAAAACTGATGCTACCATTCATGTCCGACCGACTGTCGCAGTCCCTCCTGCCACTAAGCAGAGGACACTGTAGGCAGCTGGTTGGACTGATGACGGGCCATTTTCTATGGGCAAAGCTCATGGAAAAGGTGGGCTTCTCAGAGAGTGCACTCTGCCCAGCATGTAGAGAGGAGGATGAGACGGCGAACTATTTTCTGCCCGTCTTCGCTCGAATGATTTATGAAGTCAGCATTGTTATACGGAAGCGAAACATGGCTGGCCTCTAGCACCATCACGCGGAGGTACAATCATTCATCAACAAGTGCCTCAGTATCATCTATAGAATATTCTGGTCGAGCACGTTCATTTTTTACTTTTGATATAAACTGGTGCAAAAAAGAGACTATACGATTATTTTTTTTTCACATTCAAAAAATGTATATGAAAGTGTGGAGCCAATAATACCAGAACTGAAAATAGATAATTGTTTTATTGCAGCCTAAAAGTGCGCGAGAGCACTTGGAAATTTACGTAAAATTTCATTTCCAAAAAAAATTATGAAAAACTAGATTTTTCAGATTGCTGATAAATCTGAAATAACGAACCAGAACAAATTAATGCATAAATGTAAGGTAGTAAAGAGTGTTGTACTAAGCTTGTCGGATGACAGCCGAATTTCGTGATAGCGCCCAAGATGAAATAGCCAACTGGCTTCCTTTGCAACTCAGTACTGCGCTGCAACACTTCGGATAATAATAAAAATATGACATTTTTATTTATGAAATGTTAAGAAAATACAGCGAAAAATAAAATTTTTTTTTCATTTTTATTTATATGTGATGTATATCTACATCAAATTTGATTAGTCAACTGCGATTAGGGTTAGCTTAGGATAAATGCTTTCCCTTATAAAGGGGCACACTTAGACGAAAATCAAAAATTCGTCCTTTGTGATATCATTGTAAAAGAAATAAGAAGAACGGAAAGAAAGGAAGGGGCAGGAGGAGCGGATGTGTATTTGTTGAAGACAACCGAACGATGACTGATTTATGGTGGTGTTAGCCTCTTCTTCAGGCGATCGCAGTAGCCGAATGGGTTGGTGCGTGACTACCATTCGGAATTCAGAGAGAGAACGTTGGTTCGAATCTCAGTGAAACACCAAAATTAAGAAAAAACATTTTTATAATAGCGGTCGCCCCTCGGCAGGCAATGGCTCCTCATAAAAAATGAAAATAGCCTCTTCGTATTACTGATTAAATTAATTAGGTTTTTAATATCCATACCTGCTACATCAGCAGGCCTGGCAAAGAGATGAGAGCCAGGATGCTTAAATCTTAGCCTGCGAACTGTCACTTAAAACCATACATGTTAAGTTCCAATTAGAATTAGCAATTGATGCAATTGGTTTATATTCTCTAATTCATCAAACAATTAGAATGAGTTCAACTAATTCCCATTAGATAATTGAAATTTTTATTCCAATGGTAAAACTAATTGCAATTAGTTGCCATTAGCAAAAAAATTGGTTTACCTTTACGATTAGAAATCTAATTGACTTTTGCTAATGCAATTAGATATTTAATTAGCTCGAATTAGAACTAACTAATTGAATAACTAATTGCATTAGCAGAAGTCAATTAGATTTCTAATTGTAAAGGTCAACCAATTTTTTTTGCTAATGGCAACTAATTGCAATTAGTTTTACCATTGGAATAAAAATTTCAATTATCTAATGGGAATTAGTTGAACTAATTCTAATTGTTTAATGAATTAGAGAATTTCACAAAAGAAGGCTAATTAGCAATCATTAGCATTATCTAATCATTATTTAACATCTATGCTTAAAACTATATTATTATTATTATTACAAACTGAAACTTATAATTAAAATTATAAGCCTAGTTAGGAGAGCTATGGCTGCTAAGGCCTTCAGCTTCTTCTTATGATATAGAATTAGTGCTTAATTAATGCTTAATACTAAGTGCTTATGCGTCGTTTAGAATTTCATTATAAATTAGGAGATACAATATAATTTTTCGACATGCTTGTTTAAATTTCGTAATATAATTTTGATATTTTTAAGAAGGCTATAATTTTTTTAATATTATCGATTGTGGGGTTGGAAATGCATTGAATGGGATCGGTGTTATGGAATATATTTTTTCTTAGTGAGTTGAAGGGATAACATTCGGACATAACGTGATTAATGGAGATCGGGGTGGAGTTACAAAACTGACATATTCTGGGGGTGTTGCTGTCGATAAGGTGTTTATGGGTTAATTTTGAATGGCCCAAACGTACTCGCGTGAGTTTAACAAGGTCCATTCTAGAAAGTGAAAGGTTAGCGTGTTTTAGGAGGTTGCTTAAATCAAGCTTTTTAACATTTTGCGCTTTGTACCAAGTTGAGCATTTTTGCCAAGTCTCAGACTTATATTGTTTTATGAATTTTTTCTTAAGAAATTCAGCTATATCATTAACATTTAGATTAGTAGTTGTTAATACAGGAGCTATGGTGGCGTATTTAGCTGTGCTATCAGCAAATTCGTTACCCTTTATAAGGGCATGGCCCGGGGACCATATCAGTAAAATATTTGGGTATTTTGTTTGTAAAATACTACGGATAGAACTGGGATAGTAATCATTGTTTTCGATATTGGATATGGCATCGAGAGATGAAAGTGAATCGGAGCAAATT
This sequence comes from Anastrepha fraterculus, assembly GCA_037575425.1. Taxonomy (NCBI): domain Eukaryota; kingdom Metazoa; phylum Arthropoda; class Insecta; order Diptera; family Tephritidae; genus Anastrepha; species Anastrepha fraterculus. The sequence continues at coordinate 49,767 of JAYXIM010032741.1, forward strand.
GCAAATTTACCTTTTTTATTTCTAATTATATTAACAGCCGACATGATAGCAATTAATTCAGCAGAGTAGACTGTACTGTATGCAGCTAGGTTGGATACTACTAAGTTTTCATTTTCGGTAGTTACGCCAAATCCGATCATATTATTGCTTTGGGAGCCGTCTGTGTATATGAAGGTGTAATCCTTGAGTTCATTTTGTATGTGTGCAAAAGCTTGTTGATATATTATAGCTGGTGTTTCGAATTTTTTATATTTTCGGAGCTCAGTGTTGACTATTGCTTTCTGTAAACGCCAGGGGGGATGTGGGTTAGAATAGGTTTTAGTGGTAGATATGGAAGGTTAAGTTTTTTGCTGTTGAGGACTGCTCTACTAACTGCTGAGGGGACTCTTTTAGATGGCCTATTTTTTTTTGTAGGTTTGAGCAATTTTGAAGAGAGGGGCATCATAGCTGTTCATAAGCACTTTATTTAATTTATTTGTGATATAGTCCCTTTTCGCTTCTATTGAGGGAATGTTAGCTTCAAAAAGCATATTATTAATCGGGGACGTTCTAAATGCTCCTAGCGCGGTTCTTATAGCCGCATTCAGAATAGTTCTTAACTTATTTAGAGCAGATTTAGGTGCGAAACCATATAGAAAGAGGCCGAAATCAATTCTTGATATCAAGAGCGCTTTCGTTACTTGTATAAGTGTTACTGAGTTGCAATTGAATTTGAAGCTAGAGAGGCACTTGATGATATTAAGGCGCTGTGAAAGGTTTTGTTGAAGAAGTGCTATGTGTGAATTCCAATTATAGTGGTTGTTAAAAGTGACTCCTAGTATTCTTAGAGTATCTACCTTATTTATTTGGATGTTGTTGCAGTGGACAGAGGGCGAGCACTGTTTTTTACGGCATATATGTAAGTGATGCATTTTTGTACCGAGAGTGAAGCACCAGAGTAGTTACACCAGGAGTTAATGTCTCCAAATAAATTGTTTAGATTAATACTAACATTTTTATCCTTTTTTTGTTTAACTAAAAGATTGAAATCATCTGCGTAAGCGCAGAACGAGACTTCTTTATAAAAAGAAATTGTGGCACAAAGTTTATTGTATGCTATTAGGAATAGAATTACTGAAAGGGGTGAGCCTTGCGGTATTCCGTTTTGAAGTGGGTAAGTTTCGGAGAGGACATTGTCTAATCTGACTTTAATTTTCCTATGGGTCATAAAGTTTCTTATATAGTTCCAAATTCGCGGCCCGAGTTTCCACTCGAGCAGTTGATCTATTATAGCGTGGATTCCAATTTTATCAAATGCTTTTGCGAAGTCGAGTGATATTATTGACAGATGTTTTCTTACGGATAAAGATTCTGCAACATGATGGTCTACATATAATAGAGCATCTGTTACTGACTTTCCCCGCTTGAATCCAACCTGATTGTTATGGATAAGTTTGTTGCTTCGGACAAACCACCATAACCTGTTTGATATAATTTTATCCAATAGTTTAGATAAGCATGGATTTAAGGAAATTGGCCGGTATGAATCGATTTCAATTTTGTTTGATTTAGATTTTAATATAGGAGTTATTATAGCAAGTTTGTATGATTGGGGGATATGTGATTGGAAAATGCTATTGTAGAAATTAAGCAATCTGTTTGTTACTGACAGAGGAAGATTGGAGATCATAGAGTACGTTATTCGGTCATAACCAGGTGTTTTACCTTTGAGGTTTTGCAGAGCGGATTTAAGTTCGAGTAAATTTATTTCAATTTCTAATGCTTTGGCGTCGGAGGTTTGTGGAAACGTAATGTTGAGAGATATATTCTTTTTATCTTGAAATAAAAGAGGGAATTTATTATCACTAGATGAATTAGACCAATGCAAGCCAAATTCATCTGCTATTTGTTTACGATCTGTAATGTTGAAAAAGGGTGCGTTGGGACTCTTCAGGCAGTGAATTCCGTGTTTTGTTTTATAACCACTAAGTCGTTTTATATTGGCCCAAATTTTTTCCGTTGGAGTGCTGGGGTTGATTTGAGAGGTAAATTCTTCCAATGATTTTCTTTTGGATTGTTTAATTTCCCTTTTAAAAATCGCATTAGCTCGTTTGTACCTCATCACAGTGCCTTGGTTAATGTTTCGTTTGAGGGAATTCCAGCACTTATTTTTTTGAATACGAAGCTCCTGTAGCTTTGAGTTCCACCATGGGACATTGTGGGTGTACTTATTTGGATTAGATTGGGGGATGGAAGCATGTGCGGCTTGAAGAATAATTTTATTGATATTAGCGGCCTCTTTATTTATATTATCGGCTACCAGGCGGTTGCAGTTGTGTTTTTCTGAGTGTTGACTGAATGATACCCAATTGGCTGTTTTAGTAATAAATCGGGGTTTTTGGACTTGAGAGCTAGGCTGCTGAGATTCAAAAAGTGAGACGAGTATAGGGAAGTGGTCGCTTCCACATAAGTCGTCCAGTATAGACCAGTTACAGCTGACAGCAATTGTGGGGGAACAAATTGAGATGTCGATGTGAGTAAGAGTATTGTGTGTGCTAAAATAAGTTGGGGAGTTGTCGTTAAGGATAATGAAATTAGATTGAGAAATGAAGTTGGCTAGGGTTCTGCCTCTGCGATTGGTATAGACGGATCCCCAATTGGGATGCCTGCTGTTGAAGTCGCCCATAATCAGGCTAGAGGATGTGAAAGTACCGAGAACACTTTGCAAATTTGTTGTGTTGAAGTTTAAGTTGGGTGATATGTAAGCAGATATCACATTGAACTGTTTTTGTGAGTATATTTTGACTCCGATAGCTTCGAAATCGTTATTTAAGGTTATTTGCTCGTGCTGGATGGAATTGTGAATAAGAATGGCAACCCCTCCAAAAGCATTGGAGGAGTTAAGAGTATAAATGTTAAAGTTAATTGGAATAGGAATTGGTGAGTTTGGTTGAATATTAATTGTGATTTGTCATGTGTGATGAATATTTACTTTTCCTTGACTACAAAGAAGCATTAGTGTGAGCAGTATAGCTATATGTACATATGGGCAACCACAGGCTCTAATAACATTTTCTCATTAGCATTAGAAATTTGAAAGAAACTTTGCTCTGTGCGTAGACGAGTATTTCCATCGGCATCTTATGACCGGTCACATTACGGTTGATGACCTTCGTAGCCGAATGGATTTGTATGTGACTACCAGTTATTAGCGAGATAGCGCATTTACAATTTTGAAAATTTATAAATCTCTCAATATTCAAAAATCTGTACTAAAGACCACATACACATCAATCCAAAAACAATTTAGAGCAATTTCAATGGCATGTGAATGAAGACTTGTACTTGAAAATGATGTGAATGATTATAATGGGAATCGCGATGTTTCTTCTTCTTTTTCTTGATAAGCGCGATAATCTCTTATACGATTTTGGCCGAGTTTAACAAAGCGTGTCAGTCATTCCTTTCCCGGCGCCAGTTGAACACATCAATGAAGCCAAGTTCTTCTCCACCTGATCGCGATGCTACATAACCTCAAATAGAGACCAAAATCGTGTTTTCCCACTTTTAGGATAAAACATATCGGAAACGTGCGCCACCAGAGCAATTATTACCACGGTTTTCGATTAAGTGCATATGTCGGCGGCCGCCGTAGCCGAATGGGTTGGTGCGTGACTACCGTTCGAATTTCAGAGAGAGAACGTTGGTTCGAATCTCGGTGAAAAACCAAAATGCAGAAAAAGTTTTTTCTAATAGCGGTCACCCCTCGGCAGGCAATGCCAAACCTCGGAATCGGCTTGAAACTGTAGGGCCCTCCATTTGTGGAACCACATCAAGACGCTCACCACAAATAGGTGGAGGAGCTCGGCCAACACACACAAATAGGGTGTACGCCCAATTATGTATTATATATATATATATATATATATATATCGCTCATTTGCTGCAACGTCGTCATAACTCAAAAATCGCAAGATTTTAGTTAACATCACTAATATATCGGAAATAATATGTTTGATCAACTGACAAAGTGTTATATCCGAAGTTTTAACATTTCACGCAGCATCGCGAAAGATGCCTTTCGCTCTAATTACATATCCTATTGCGTCGTATTTGCAACAACGTATTATCTCAGTTGTGCGTCGGCTTTTGTGTGGTTAACATCGTGAAGTTCTCTAGAAAAGTGTCATATTTCGTTTTGTGACAATATTAATAAAAGGTAAGTTCACTTTTATATCTCTTTCTCTATCGGTTATATTGCATTATTTTAAGATATGACGTTGTGCATGTAAAAATTTGAGTGAATTCCTGTAGTGTTTTTGAGTGATATGACGTTTTTGCAGAAAATAATAATTTTTATTTCAGTACTATTTTGTCTTGAAACACTATTACAAATAAGATTTATTAGTGAAGCAATAGTGTATTAAAGAACTATTCACTGTTATGACATTCTTGCACTAAATATTTTTTAAGTATACATTTTTTGCTATGAATCCATTTATGTCAGTATTGTTGTCATTTTCAGTCAAAAAATAATGGAAACTAATTCTCGATCCGCGAAAATGGTGGAAATGGCTTTAAAAAAACAAGATGGAAAGGGTAAAGAATGCCAGACAAAAAGTACTTCAACAGTGAATTTTGTTGAAATGAAATCAGACTCATTAAGAAAACATGGAAAACAAAGAAAAATTGATGAAATTGTAAGGGATAATTGTGCGGGCCAGCAAAAAAGAAAGTTCATGGTGGCCCTCTACCTCTACGCTGTATCTCATCTCAACGTAAAAAGCATAACTCATAAGAACCTAATCAAAGGCCACACGCAAAACGAGGGAGATTCCGCCCACTCTTTAATTGAACGTCAAGTGAAACGACAGCTGAAAAGTGGTCCAATGTACACGCCAGAGTCATTTATATCTGCAATTCGTGGTGCCAAAAAAAATGGAAAGCCATTACACGGTACGGAACTGTGCTTTGAAGACTTCTTTGATATGAAGGCTTTAGCAACTGAAATGGGACTACAAAATATGACACAGGTAAAAATTTCCACAGTGGTGGTTCTGCAAGTTCGGCGCGATTCACCTAACACCATTTTCTTTAAAACATCTTATAACGAAAACAAATTTAAGGTGGCAAATAATATCATTAAAAAGAAAAACATGAAGGATATTACAATGACAAGAGCATTTTATACAAAACCTCAGATAGCGGACCGCAAAAAAAAGATCTGCTAGAATTGATGCAGAAAAATCACATTCCTAAGTATTATAGACCTTTTTACAAGCAATTGTAATCCTTATTCAATTCATTTTTTTATTTAAAATTAATATTATTTTTTACGTGAATTTATGTTTCTTTATTTTTGTACCTGAAGTAATATGTTAATTTTTATGTTACAATAAAATACGCAATGAATGCAATAAATTTTATTTAATATCCATATTTTTTTCTCTTATAATGTTTAGTAAGGTGCAAATATAATACAGTCACAAGTCAGAATTTGCAATAGGTTTTCAGCTATAAAACTTTTTGTTATTTGCAGTAACGTCACAATTTTAATTATGTCAGACCATAAAACCTATTTTTGCAGCAACAACGTCATAAGAAAAACTCGGAGTACTTTTGAAGCTACAGAAAAAAGTCCATTATACATTTCAACCTTTAATTTACATATACGTCTTAACCAGATTCTATTTCAGCAAATTTGACCATAGTCTTCTTTTCATATACAATTTTAATATATATAAAACAATTTAAAAACTGAAAAATGCGTCTCCTGTAAAATCACAATTTTTGAGTTATGACGACGTTGCAGCAAATGAGCGATATGTCGGAAAACTTTGGAAAAATATGAATTTAATTTCTTGTTAGCCTTTTCGTTAAATTTCTCATCACTCATTTCAAAACTATTCAGATCTTTGGCAAGTATAGTCAATCTTTCAGGTTTTGAAAGAAGTAGTCCTCCAGCGCGTTCTTTCAAGACTTGGATATTTCCAAAGAGGTGTTGAATAGACACCACCGTCTAATCATCTTCAGGTGATTGTGAAATATGCCCGTTTCTGTTTTTCATTTAGTATATTCTTGATCCATCAAGTGCTTGGCAAAATTAAAACGAAAGCCAGTATATCTTGTCTAAGTAGCCTTTTTTGTAAAAAGCAGACATCGAGAGCAGAGATTTAAAATTTCTCAATTTCGACAATGTCAAAAGAAATATGTACAAATATTAACTTGCACTTAAACATTTATATATTGTATGTAACTATGCCGTTCATTTTTAACCCAATTACTCCTGAAGTCTTATTTAAATCTTAACTTCGTTTACCACAATTCAAGCCTGCAGGTGAGATCAACGAAAATCGAGAAAAAAAAAGCATGCAGTTTTCCCCACGTATGAGAATTTTTGAAAAACTACAACATCTGCTGCAGCTGATTCAGTCACCTATCCCCTTTTTGTTGTGGCTAAAGCCGCTAATTCATCGGATTGACGTTGGCGATTGTTGGAGCGATCGGCTATCGGTTAACGCTATTATTGTTATTGCTTTTGTTGTTGCTGTTGCCCGAGATTGACATTTGATGATAATGCCAGGAAGTGAAATTTACAGTAGGGCAACAGTGCCGAACCAGTCCGCCAGCCAGCCAGTCATTGCTGCGAGCAACTACCGCTAAGGCCAACCAAGCACACGAAAAATGACATAGTAGCATACACGCTGCCAAGTAATTGACCTGGTTTATTGGAAGGCCTGTGGTGGAAGGGGTTATTTTCGGCATTTGTTTTGATGATTTTACCAGCAATTTGTTTTTGCTTTATAGCCCCTATAGGCCATCGCACTGGCTTTTGGTGCAGTATATAAATTTTGACGTGATTTAAATAATAACTCCACAGGACCACAACAATAATAAAACCGGAGCAGTTGACACCTCGTGTAAATGCACCGCACAAATACCATTCAATGCATACTCGTATATATGTACATACGTACGTACATATGTAAATCCAAATATGCAAGTAATGGTGCACAAATTTCGGCAAGTTGGCGTATTGCCAAATTCATGGTGCGCCGCCTTAGCGGTATGTGCGTACATGTAAATGTGTATGTACTATATACATACATATGTATGTGTATGTCTGTATGTATGAATCTGTGTTTGTTCCAGCCTGAATTTGGAGGACATTTTTCAGTTTGACAAATTGCCGTTACTTACAAATTTCGGCGGAGGCGTTTTATTGCAAATTGAAGCGCTTGACTTTGCATATAGCAACAAAAAATAATGCACTTAATTACATTTTCATAGTCACAAAGAAATCTTAATATTATTTCAACCAAACAAATTTAAGTGGTATTGAAAATGTTTTGTGTAATTTGCTTAATTGCTTGGCCACGCGAGCCAAGTTGCATAGTGAGAGTAGGTCCTGAGTTCAAAATCTCCTCGAGGAATGTTACATATATTAAAATGATAGAGAAATTAGACAGCAATCAGAGACAAACTTCTGAGTGGAATTTTGGCTTGAAAATTACAGAAAATAAACGTATAAAAAGAGGAAGAAAAACCAAAGTGAGTGAAAAGTCACGAATAAAGAAAAAAAATGTGCAAATGTATTTGCAGAGAACGTTCTCTGGTATTTGCTTATTTTCTGTAGAGATTTTTAGTCACCAGGTCGCTCCATAAGGACAAATCTTGTGAAACAGGTGATCCAACAAAATGAGTAAGGAAATTCTTACATTGATTATAATACATAAGAATTTTTAAATATCGTTGAGAAAACATTAAATTCTGACTAAAGAATTAAAATTCGCAAATTTTTATTATCGTATTTTATTAAGAATGTTATATACCGATCACGTATGATTTCAACCTGCCATTTTTTTGCTTTGTCAGTGTGCTTTTAAAAGTACTAAATTTCAAGTCATGAAGGGAATAAATAGAATAAAGAATACATTTTCCAGACTGCAATTTTTACGTTTTCTTTAAGGCACATACCTGTATAAAGCTTTATTTTATTATATTTATATGTAAATTATATTTAGGTATATACCAAAAGGCTCATAATGATGATAGGAAACGATTTACATAGCTGTGCCTGCCCATGCGTGCACACTTCGTACATACATATATGTACATACATATTACGCTTTGTCGAAGGTAGTTTGTTATCGAAAATGGTGCAAAGGGATCAATAACCGCACACCCCTCGCATATGACAATAATTTTCAAAAAAGCAAATTGTAAGAAAATTTTTGAAAAATTTACCAGTTTCCAGTAAACAAAATGTGGGTGGGTATTTAAAAATGGGTTCAAACTTAATTTAGTACATCCTTACTTGTTTTATTTAAGTTTCGCTCAGTGGCATTTATTTCACAAATATATATGTATATTTTGACATATGCTATAAATTATTATTATTAATCTTTATTCATTATAAATCAATTCACAATAATTATTAAAATAAAATAATATCTACAATCTCCCCAATTCGTAAATCCCACACAAATCGTTACGTATGTGGCAACATTGTGTACATAAAAACCAACAGCACTACACACAAATAACAGCACACAGCGCAGCAATTGATAAACCACCCTGTTTCGACATCACTCTGCGCCACTATCAAAAATAAATATATGTCTATGTCCAGACAGTTTTTAAGATAAATGAATGTAGGTTCTACAAATCTTTTGAGCGTTCATTCACACTTTTCCTCGTCACTTTTACATATGCATACATATATGTATTACCTGTACTGGAGCTCTTTGCTGCCTCTACTTTTGAAATTTGTAACTGCTGCCTGTTGAAACTAATTTCACTGCGACGGCAACACTGCGTGTTGACACTTGCTAAGCCATTTCATTTCCATTGCGTTTCACGTCATTCTTCAATAGGGCGTAGTTCGACAAGTGCTTGCATTAGTAATCATCCGTGTTGTGGGTGTTAATTTTTGTGTTTGTGCTATTATTTTTACTCTATTTTAACTGTAATTTGTGTTTTTCCACGTATAAGTAGTCTTTAAGTGTTTGTTTAATCTCAGGGCCAAGATGTTGGGCTCAAAAACATCGATTTTAATACGCAGCTATGCATTATTTATGCTCATTCTGGCTGTGGGTGTGTTCGCCCAATTTGAATGGCAGCAACGCGATGCATTTGATGAGATTAAATACAGATTTGATAAAGTAAATGCCGACAATTGCCCCATACAGCATGTTAGTGATATTTATTTGCCAGAAGACACAGTTTCGCACAAACCGGATATCAAGGAGATTAATATCAATCCCATATTTCCGAATCGCACGGCGCTGCTTCATTTGCACAATATGGCAATGAGTCGGAGCTTCTTTTGGAGTTATATATTGCAGTCGCGTTTCATACGACCAGCCATTAATGACACTTATGATCCGGGCATGATGTACTATTTTCTATCCACCGTGGCTGATGTGTCGGCGAATCCCTATATAAACGCATCGGCGATTTATTTTGCGCCGAATAGCTCGTACACGTCTTCCTACCGTGGCTTCTTCAATAAAACATTTCCACGATTTGGGCCACGCACATTCCGTTTGGATGATTTTAATGACCCCATACACTTGCAAAAGATTTCCACGTGGAATACTTTCGATGTACGTGATTTGGGTGCGCATCCGCCAGATATGAAGTCACAGGATTACACCTCAGATTTGTATAAAATAAATGAGTGGTATAAGACGTGGCTGCCGGACGATGTGGAAGGTAGGCATGATACCAAAACTACCTATCAAGTTGAAATACGCTACGCCAACAACACAAACGAAACATTTACATTCCACGGACCGCCTGGTGCCGATGAAATTCCTGGTCCAGTGAAGTGGACACGCCCTTACTTTGATTGTGGACGTTCTAATAAGTGGCTTGTTTCTGCTGTTGTACCAATTGCTGACATTTACCCTCGACACACGCAATTCAGGCATATAGAATACCCCAAGTAAGTGCCAACCTTTGGTAATAAATTGCAAATCAAGTATTGTGCAAGTATTAAATTGCCACCCCGTTTTTAAGGTATACCGCTATTGCCGTGTTGGAAATGGATTTTGAACGTTTGGACATAAACCAATGTCCGAAGGGCGAGGGTAACAAGGGACCTAATCATTTTGTGAATACTGCGCGTTGTAAAAAAGAAACCACAGAATGTGAGCCGCTGCACGGTTGGGGCTTCCGGCGTGGCGGCTATCAATGTCGATGTAAGCCCGGTTATCGATTACCGAATGTGGTGCGGCGTCCCTATTTAGGTGAAATTGTTGAGCGGGCCTCAGCAGAGCAATACTATAACGATTATGATTGCCTCAAAATTGGATGTGAGTGTGAAAAAGTCATTGTCAATGTTATTTTCAAAGTACATTGCGGCTTAAGCTTTTTCTTCGTATGCTTTACTAGCAACACTTCCGCTTATGACACATACGTTTTTTAATGCTATTTTTTTTACTCTTGCCCATAGGGGTGCAAAAAGTCCCTATACAATGGGAACGCGCACCATACCACGTGCGTGAGAAATACTTGGATTTACATCCGGAATATCGCAACTATTCCACCGGCGCACGAGCTTTGCATGCAGAACATATTAATATTGATCAATCGCTGAAATTCATACATGGCGTGAATTATCGCACGTGTAAAAAGTGAGTGGACTGTGTTAAGCTTTGACATCGATTTGAATTTTTTTCTATTTGCATTTTTACTCTAGCTTCCATCCACAAGATTTAATATTGCGTGGCGATGTAAGCTATGGCGCAAAAGAACAATTTGAAAATGAGGCGAAAATGGCTGTGCGCTTGGCGAATTTCGTTAGTGCTTTCTTGCAGGTAATCCGTAGTTAAGTTTAAATATAAAATGCATGGGAAAACCAACTAAGAAAAATATTGGTGGGCAGACAAAATGTTCACAGAAAATGTGTAAAAGTGGCTTCCTCTAAACTAAAATTTTTACGTACGAAAAATATTGAGCAATTCTGCAATTTGCGCACTGATAGAAATTTTAGAGGGCTATATTGTTGCTGTCCATTCTAAATATTGTTAAATTTATGCTTAAATAACACAAAACGCAATGAGTGTTTTAAGTATGTTCGAGTTTTATGTACCGTTTTTATTTTCTATATTCATAATTAAAAAAAAAAAAGACTATGCTCCCAGTGCTGAAGAAAACTAATGCCAATAGCATTGTTGACCTTTTCTGTTGAACCTGCCTTTTGGCTAATAATATAAAAATTCACTGCTTAAACTCTCTGAGATCAAAATTAAGAGAGAACTTCTAAAATCATTATATAGGTACATTGTTGTCCACTTATGTGGAAAGCTATCTCAACCGACATTAATTGATGACGTAATCAGAATTATTTGTTTGGGTGGAAATATTACGTTATTGAAAATAGAACATAAATTTTTTAATTCCTATATTTTACTATATTCGCAATATTTTTGATTATAACTTATTTTCGTTAATTCTTTTATATACACATATAATGGGTCTCTCGAAAGACGCGCAAAGATGTTGCTTTTAAATATAACATGTAAAAATGTAGATTTATTCAGGTTTCACTATTTTCATCAACTCTTAACAATTATGTATATGTGAAAATTACATAATTTATAATCATAAATAGTCCATTCATGAATGGCTCATCTTTGAGAATGCCGAGACATCGATCTTGAAGGTTGTCCGGCAACACTTTGCGCTACAGCAACAACAAAAATAGTGCGAATTTCTGCGAACAATGTTTTTCATAACGATGGACCATTTTCATAGTAAGTTTCAATAATTTTTACACATTTTTCTATCGTGTAAAATTTAATATCTGTCCGCTTGGCAAACGTCCACGATGAGTTAAAAACAGGTACCGTTTAGGAATTATTCACTACTGACATCTAGGCATCACTTTTGAAAGAACCGGTACGTCTCATTGTATGTTTCAAACTTTGATCAAATTTCACCAAAATTTAAAAAAATTGTCATCAAATTTTTCAACTCCTAAACAGAATCTTTAGAAATCGTCTGAGCATGCAGTTTTATTACCTATCCAGGTTTAATATAATAAAGTTTAAGTTTGAAGCCGCTCAAAAATCGCTTTAATTTTTTTGATTCGTGCAACTAATGCGGATTGAACAGTAGACTTTTAATTAATTTAATTTAATATATGGAAAATAACAATAAATTATTATTTTACAATAAAAAAAAAGGAGCACTGCCAGGGCTTACGGCTCAAATATGAAAATATCACTTGTAATTTACTTGCACACAAATTAATTTACATTTTTACATTCCGCCCCCATCCTCGTAATCCGCAGCATCAGTTGGCTGTATTTTTCGCGATTTTCGTGATGTCACCTCGTCTTCCTCCGAGCTGTACGCGCTCAATTCATCCGACATATCATTGTTAGCATCTAAATTGTTGTACTTATGGTTGCTTTTACGAGTATTTGTACTCGTATTGCTTTTCGTCGTTTTACTCATTTTTTTAATTTAATTTTAATTCAATTTCTTATATTTGAAAAATTTAATAAAACGAGAATGCTCCCTCTACGCCTACTGAATTTCTAGAACACTAGACTTAATTCTCATAATTTAAGTGGTTTAGGGGAACTTTCGATGGCAACATTGCGCAAAAATGACAGTTAATATCTATTGTGAATGACAAATAATGAAGCTTTTAAAAGGAAGAACAATGCTAGTTTTCACTCACACGTTCGAAAATACATGAATTGTTTTTAGGTTTCGGAGCAGTTTGAGAAATTGCTATTAAAGATTTTTTTAAATAAATAATTATTTCTTTGTATCGGCAGCTAGTACCCGAATTTGTTGGCTGGGGTTCATCTTTCACTGACAAAACTATCCAATAAACAAATCAGCTGTTCACTAATCTGTTTAACAACCGTCTGTCGCATTACAGTTTTAATTAGAATTAACTGTGCCGGTAATCCTGATTAACCCCGCCGTATGTAAGTGTATAAAAGCGAAGCGCCCTGCTCCTCTCCACATATCACTCAATCTGTTATGCTATGCCAGTGCTGTTTAGATAACCTCACCTGAAATTATGTATTGAAACGCTAAAATACATCTATCGCATTTTGTTTTATGCGACATTATGTGCACTTTAGTGTAGGTATTTTCCCGGCCTCAAATTAAAAGTTTCATATGAAAAATTAATAAAAGTGTGTAAATCTGTTCAATAATTTTGGCAGAATTTTTGTAGAATTTTGTATTGGAAAAAGATCTGACGTCAGATATGTCAAAGTGCGATAAATGAAGTACCTGGTTTGGGAAGGCACCACAATTCGCATTGTGTTACAAAGGACTAGGTTCCTCTAAATAATTAAGCACTTCTAGATACTTGGACCGCATTGTAGAGCTTACTTATGACACTAAAAATTTCAGTTGGATAAAACAAGAAAATAAGATACCTTGGCATAGGTGTTACGGGATATTAAATAGCGTTTGGAAATTTGCCCAATCCGTATGTGTTTGAATGCTCACTTATGCACAATTCGACTTACACATTTTTTTGTGAATTTTCCTTAATTTTTACTCCTCGAAGGCTTAATAATTTTCTTACTTTATAACGTAAAATAACTGGTTCTAAATGTACGTTAGACAACAGCTGTTCGCTTTACTAATAATTCCATAGAACAAAACGAGCATCATTAAATTATATGAATATTCCTTCAAGTGTGAACTATGATTTTCCACGCCTAATTCAAGTTGCTCAAATTTCTAACGTGGCCACAGGCATATTGTCGCCTTGAAAAGTTCATAAAATTAAATATTCAGTGTCAAAGCAACATCATCGAAATGCTCAAATCATTAGTGGAAAGAATTTTAATAATAATTCCAGAAAAACATGTTTATCACAATTTTGTTTGCACAAGTTGGCGCAACAAATGATGTTGTCGAAAGCGCAAATGAGTATAAATACAAATGAAAATGGTGCAAAACCTGCATTTTTAACTATGATGTTACAAAAACAAATGACAATCCTAGAAATCAACATGTTATGCAAATAAAAGCACAAGAAAAGACAAAAATTAGAATGTTAGACATCGCATTTAGGTCCAACAGCAGGGCCAGTCGAACTAGTTTCACTCGATTTCCAATGCTAAACTTGTATCCTATTTGCCTCACACTTTTTACCACATTTAATATTTACCTATTTATTCATGCTTTACGTCCCCTACCATTCCCTTTTTGCAGATCTCTGATCCCAATGAAGTCTACACTGGTAAACGTGTGGCCGACAAACCGCTGACCGAAGATCAAATGATCGGCGAAACACTAGCCATTGTCTTGGGCGACACTAAGGTCTGGTCGGCTGCCATGCTTTGGGAACGCAACAAATTCACCAACCGCACTTATTTCGCACCATACGCATACAAAACCGAATTAAATACACGCAAATTCAAAGTTGAAGACATCGCACGTCTGAATAAAACGCACGAAATCTACACGGAGAAGAAGTATTTCAAGTTTTTGAAACAACGTTGGTCCGCCAATTTTGATGACCTAGAAACGTTCTATATGAAAATGAAGTTGCGTCACAACGAAACAGGTGAATATATGCAAAAATACGAACACTACCCGAATTCATACCGTGCGGCAAACCTGAAACATGGCTATTGGACACAACCGCAATTCGACTGTGATGGTTATGTGAAAAAGTGGCTCGTGACCTATGCGGCACCCTTTTTCGGCTGGGATAGCCTTAAAGTGAAACTGGAATTCAAGTAAGTAGAAATAGAAGTGGGAATAGAATAATAAGGAGATGTGGATGTAGTAGCGGGTCAACCGGATTGTTTTGTTGTTTTTGTTATTTAACACTCAAAGATATTTGCTAAGTTATTTGTATACTTTTGACAGATGGAAGATGAGTGTAATTGTTCTATTTTTGTTTTTGTTCTTTTTTTGTTGCTAGCTTTAAAAGTCATTGTGCTGCGTGCGCAAGTGTACCGAGTGAATTCAGGGCAAAGTATTAAGCTAATTTCAATAACAATAGTGGATTTTATGGGTCAGAAATTGTGTGTTGCATGCATTTAGACTAAATTCTTTGACTGGTTGTTGTTCCGGGTTTCGCTTAACAAATGAAATGCCATATTGTAATCTGATTGCGTTAATTGCGGATGATAGAGACAATTTTTGGAACTACTTGGGGGAAATCACAAGCATTAAATTAGTTGAATGGTTATTGGTAATTTTGCAGATATTTATATTAGTTTGGGGAAAAAGAAATCCATTATTTTATGGTCGGTCTTTAGCTGCTGGGCGATGCTAAACTAACATGCCGGTCAACTGCGATTATTTTTGTGATTTTATCGACATTGTCGACATTTTCTTTCTTCCTGAACGGAATCGACGAATCCAAAATTGCACGTAATTAGCTGTTACAGTACCCATAACAGGCACCATTCACAATTTAGCAAAAGAATGAATACTTTACGACATATCGGTCACTACAGCCATCGACCGAGAAAATAATGAATTTATTTTCTCGAAACTAATATAAATCATATTCTTAATACATACAAATATGTGCATATCCCAATGGTAAGAATACATAAGTAATATGACGATTTTCTGAAGAATCATTCAAAAATAAAAATTTAATAAATAAAATAAAGTTTTAGTTTTGAGACTGATGGAATTCGACACTTGGGTGCCTTTTGGATATTTATTAAACCTGTTTACAAAGCTTTACAAGCGGGTAGTTTTTGGCGGCCGCTGTAGAAGCGTATGTTTGTGTGTAATAACTATTAGTGTGTCCGGGATTCAAATAAGTTCGGTTGCCCCTCAGCAGACATTCCTGACACGACAGGGCATCTCAAAATCAAAATGCAAAGGAGGAGCTCCACCGTTTTATGTCGCCCTAAAACGGTGGAGCTCCTCCTTTGCATATCACCTTATTGCTGTTAGTGTTTATTATTGTATTGTTTATTAAGTATTGATATATTTTCGATGATTTCGTGATTGACAGTCGTAACATTTCAAAATAATTTTATGCGAACATTTTTTTAATTTGAAAAAATTTATTTGAAAATTTTCTGAATAGTGGGTAGAAGCAAAATATAATTAAATTTGCCTGTTGTAGATTTAGTAGATTTATTATTCACAACCACTTGCTGCGCTAGCAATTAAAAGAAAATTTGTTTAACAAGACAAATTCTTAAATGTTTTTGAAAAACGAGTGTTAAAAGTTGTTGCAAATCTATTTTTTTTCAATTCTTAAATATTTTTGAAAAACGAGTTTTAAAAAATATAAATTTTTTAGTAAAATAAAAAATTATTGCAAATCTATTTTTTAAAATTCTTAAATATTTTTGAAAAACGAGTTTTAAAAAATATAAATTTTTTTGTAAAATGAAATAAATTGTTGCAAATCTATTTCTTAAAATTCTTAATATTTTTGAAAACTAGTTTTATATAATTAAATATATATTTTTTAGTATACTAAAAAGTCGTTGCAAATCTATTTCTTATCCATGTTCCGGTGCGTGATTTATTCACTATGTCACCAAATGAGCTCTGTAAAGGATCGCTGAACTAATTTGTCTATTGATACTCAAAATTACAATAGGCACGTTGCCGAATGCAGAAACCTCATTCGAAATTTCGTTGTAACAGCATAAAATATGCAACGCATATTGCTGCTGAAGAGGAATATTGCTGATGTGGCATGTCTTGGCCGGATTTACATATATCCGAGTAGTTCCAGTAAGGTAAAGGATCTTTCAACGGTGAGGCCTAGATGTCAGTAGTGAATAATTCCTAGATGGTACCTGTTTTTATTGGTATCTTTCACGTTTGGCTAGTAGAACTCATGGAATTTATTGAAACCTATTATGACAATTATCGATCTTTAAAAACAACATACCGCAAAATTCCAATGAATCAACAATTAAAAGATTGTTGGTAAAATTCTAATTTCTGTCGAGGATAGAAAGAAGACTTTCAGATCAAAAACTGGACTTCTGTTGATAATATTGCTGCTGTATCTCGACGTTTTCTACATTGAGTCATTTATGAATCGAGTGTTTGGCGGACTTTACCTGTAGGCATAACTGTTAAAAGCAGAATTTTGAGTAGTGAAACCTGGAAGAATTTAAATTTTTACTTGTTTTATTAAAATTAAACATATGGGTGTGGCTTTTGAAAGACCCTTTATAACAAATACGGTATTTTCGTTTTTTAATCGCTGCTGAGAATTTTGAAAACTTGATTCGAAAAAGTTATACGCAAAAATTTAAATATTTTAATAGTCTTTTTCACTCTGCTTCATTACACATGTTTTCCATTTTTTAGGGGTGTCGTTGCGGTCTCTATGGACATGCTGCAATTGGACATCAATCAATGCCCTGATTGGTACTTTGAGCCGAACGCTTTCAAAAATACACATAAATGCGATGAGCGAACGTCTTATGTAAGTTTTGTTTGATTTTTTAATTTTTATTAAAAATTCTTTTGCATACAAACAAGGTAATCAATTCGGAATACATACAAGGTAGCGCAAGTGTTAAAAATGATTAACGTACGGTGTCATTTGTGAAAATTACAATACCTCCGAAAGGGTGATTAATTTTGCGCCACCTTGTAAAGCTATACAAGTAAATTAAATTATTACTACTCATACTTACTCCAACATAATTCTCATACAATTTCGGTTTCGTTCAAATATCTATATATTTCCGCTCATGCCTTTGCAGTGTGTACCCATTATGGGCCGTGGCTATGAAACTGGTGGCTACAAATGTGAATGCCTACAAGGCTATGAATATCCTTTCGAAGATCTGATCACCTACTACGACGGTCAACTTGTAGAAGCTGAATACCAGAATATTGTGGCCGACAAGCAGTCGCGTTACGATACATTCCACTGCCGTTTGGCTGGCGCATCCGGTCTACAAGTCGCCACATCGCTTTTCGTATCACTGCTCGGTTTAACGCTAATACTAATGTATAAGTTCAGATGAGTATATGCGGCGTTGTAGGCGGTGGTGACCGTCGCAAGTGTCTCCCAACGCCTCCAAACTAATATACAAACAATTCGTCCATTTTCGTTTAAGTACTAGTATGTAAGTAACCGTATTTGATAACAACAAACAAAAGATAGCACCAACATACAATTATCTCTTTTCCAAAGAAGTGTGAATGGCAATGATCACAAGATCATCACATACATAGAGAAATTTTTTTTTTTTTTTTTTTTTTGGTTTAAGAATGGAAGAATCTCAAATGACAAAAAACAAAACAAAAACAGCACAAACATTCCTTCACTTCATCC
>JAYXIM010032745.1:0-12172 GCA_037575425.1 Anastrepha fraterculus
GTGCCTCATCGCTGAAGATGATTTTCTTCGAAAATTGGTCATTCACTGTTGCCATTTCCTGCCACCATTCTGACCATTGACGACGCTTGAAATGGTCAAGAGGGTTTAGTTCTTGAGTCAATTGCACCTTCTAAGCGTGGAAATCCAAGTCTTTATGCATAATGTTCATCAACGACGAGCGTGAGAGGTGCAATTGTTGGGCACGACGACGAGTTGAGGTGGACGGCTCTTCAACCACACTATCGCGAACAGCAGCAATATTTTCTGCAGTACGAGCTGTACGAGCATGCACTGGTGTTTTCACATCTCCTACAGACTCGGTTTGCTCAAACTTTTGCACAATTTTTCCGATTGTACGCACATTTGGACGATTAAATTGACCGAAAAAATCACGAAGTACGCGATATACATTTTGATTTGAATGCCCGTTTTCATAATAAGCCCGAATAACTTTAACGCGTTGCTCGATTAGTGTATGTTTCCATAATTCAAATTGAGTTGAACTGGAGATTGCAAAATATTAAGTCGAAATGTCAGAAAAAAACTTGACGTTTAGGTGTGGTGTACATTTAACATCGGCCCTTAAAATTTAACCACCCTTTATAACAAAACCCTTATAAACCAAACTACTAGGCTTTGTAAAAAAATCAACTGCATACAACAAACTTCTAAGTATACAGTTTTATAGCCCATTCAATTTTTTCAACGAAGTGCAAGATTGAAGTTTCCAATAAAACGCGTTGATTTTTACCATTTTTTGCATCCAATATTATAAATATATACAAAGTATGTCACGAGAGTTGTCTTTGATATATTGAGCCTGTGATGAGCTGTAATTCGATATTTTTAACAAAAAATTTGGTATATTTTTGGTATAAATTTGGTAACTTTTTCACTTACAAAATTGATTCATTTTCAGTGAGTTGAAAAATTCATATCGTCCAAATATGGAACTAACTCGCGTTATGATTTATTACGATCTTCCACGTGAATTAGCGAGGCAGTAGTGCATTGATCAACTTACTTGGGCACCATACTTAGCCACTGTGAAATGCTGGTACAACGAGTTCTAGCGTGGACTTCGATCCTCGCAAAATAAATTTCGCGAAGGCCGTCCAAAAACGGTTACTATGCAAGAAATAATTCGGATATCCTGAAATAGAGACATAATTAGGCAATAGTAGGACCAGCATAATATTCAATTGTGCATGAACATTTGGTCGACAGGAAGGTTTGTTCTCGTTGGATACAGCATAATTTGACAATTGGCCAAAAAAGGACTGGCCATGTCGACTGGTGTACAGAAATGTTACGAAATTACGCCGTGGTGGTTCAAAACACATCTTTGACATCGTAACAGATGGTGGATCTTAGGATCTTGGGGCTGTGCAAATGAACTAGAAATAAAACAGCAGGCGACAGGTTTTCCAAGTTGAGCTTAATCCCATAAAATTTGATCGCGAAAGAAGCATCTCTCAACAAATGGTCGCCGATTCTTAAAGAAAATTTCACTATGTTGCAACTGTATTACTCAGGAAACTGAAATCAGTAAATGTTTAGTGGTACATAACCACTGATTTGCCATGAGGTTTCAGAGAATCAAGGAACACCAACTCCCGAAGACGAAGAATCGTTTACTAAGACAATATGAGCTCCCACGTGTCGGCTTACAAAGAGAGTTTCTGAGCACTCAAAATATGCAGATTTGGCACCTTATGATATTTTTTTGTGCCCGAGCATCAAAAACGAAATTCGAGGTAAACTTTTTCATTATCTGAAAATGCTGTTGATGCCTTTAAACAGCTCGCTTTGGAGGTATCTATTTGTGAGTGGCAAAAGTGCTCTGAAAATAGGTTCAAGCGAATGCAGAAGTGTACTGACTTTCCAAGAAGAATATTTTAAAAAACAAAGAAGGGCTTTTCATTATTATTTTACTGTATTTCCAATATCGGGCGCAAAATATAAAAAAGTGCTCAGTTACTTGATCCCAAAGCGAATTTAAAGCACCTCATCTCTGCACGCTCATTTATTATATACAATAAATATTATATATACGTCGTTTGAAATATATACTAGTTTGATTGTACTCAGATTTTGCCAATTCCGCCATAAAAAGCCAGATAAATTTTGTAATATTTTCTAACAATATGGCTAAAACGACTATTTAATGAGACGTTTATAAATTATATTCAACCAGTAGGACAATATCAGCAGCAAAAACTTCAAGGCATACGATGCTTACTGCCTTATTAGGGCGGCCATTATTATTAAAATTATTGATATCTTTCGGGACACCCTCTACAAATGTACAAACCTAAAAACTACCAAATACTAAATTCCAAGCCAATCTGAGTTGATTTAGAGGTTCCGACTTGAGGCTAAACTTAAGAAAATCGTCGATTTTCAAAAAGTACAATCACATAATGTAAAAAAGTTAGTTATATATTTTTTTTTCAATTATCTTTCTTTTCAATCATCATTGCAATCATTCGATTAAATTTAAGTGTTTTTACACTCTACTGGTGATCAGAATCGCTCGAAAATAATTATTTGATCTCAGTATTGTGAAGGTTAAATTTTAAAAAACTAAGCAAAGGCGAGCTAAACTTTAATTCTCTAAAAATCAGTATCTTACATTAAAAAACTGTGTAAGTGTATATTTTTTTTTGCAAAGTGCACGTGCGCACTCACAAAAGAATCTTATTGTTGTGATTGTTCTCACAAATTTTTTTTTTTTGCAACTCTCTTAGCATTCAGTGTTGTACTTTCTTTCTATTGCTGTACGCTGGTTACTCTGATATCACTAAGCTGGATAGCTGGATGCTTGTGAAATTCGATCATTGGTCGGCTATTTGATCGTTTCATTTTATTTTAAGGGGTTACATGGGCTCCGTTGGTTCAAAAAATCGATTTATTTTTTTTGGCTTATTAATTTCTACAACATCTCCGAAATATTATCTTAAATTTTCAAGTCGATCCGAATAATAAATTCGGAGATACAGCCTTTGGAAGGTGTGCGCTCCAAGCCACTTTTATTGTTACTCAAAACTTTAAACGCGTTTTTCTCGGAACCGTATCTTCAAAGTCGGTTGTTAAATGTTCTCGAAAACTACTCTGACTACTGATCTTGATGAAATTTTACACAGGGGTTCGAGATACATTTTACTCCTTCTTGAATGAAGGATTTTGTTTTTTTTTTTTTCAATTAGAACTATTTAAAAAAAAATGGCAAGCAAATTTTACCGAAACTTTCATTTTTTGGGAAAAATGTCTGCCAAATTTCCAATTTTTACTTTTTTTCTTTCCTTCGTTCAAACACGAGTTTATGGGCCTAACTAAAACACTTATTTTTGTTTTTTCATTTTTGATGAGCCTGTCAGGAGTTATGCTGACAACGCGGACGCACCTTTTTTTCGAGGGGTCACCGGAAATGACGTCACAATGGATGAGTTTTCACTTTTTTTTTTCGAAAATTTCAGAAATTATTCTTTAAATATGTATCTATAAGACAGAAAAAAATTTCAATTAAATAAACAATTTTTTACATAGAAAAAAAATATTGAAAATAGGCCTTTTTTTACCCGACGAAACCCATGCAACCCCTTAAGTTAATTTCTTAATGAATGTTCGATTTAGATTGTACTGTCGGGATTTTAGTGGTTGTAGTTTTCGGGTATCGTCTGCAAACATAACATTTGTAAACATTGAGTTCCGTGTTTGCACGTTCATTGCTTTGTCTTCTTGCGTCTCTTTCTTCTTGCGTCTCTTTGTTCTTGCGTCTCGAAACCTCTACTCGACCTCTTCTACTGACTGATTAAATTTAGTGCGCGTAAGTGTCCATCAAACTATGTGTTTATAAAGTGCAATTTACGTTCTAATGTTTCTTGTGTTCCACTTAAAGCGGAAAACATAATTAATAAATTGCGAAGTTACGTTCTACTTCGGAAATTTATTTATTGGGATCCGTGACTCCACAAATACTTGGCTCCAAATTACCATCAAAAAAACAAACATTGTCCGTTATTCGCGGCCTGCTTTGATACGACCTCTGCAAATACTGGAAGAGTGCAAGGAGATGCTACTTTATTAGAGAATATGCTAGATCGGAATATATTATACCTTCCCTGCTGACACCACATTTATGAATTATCTCTGCGAGCTGCATTTGAATCAAAAATGACTGGTACATCAGGTGTGAACGTTCCAATATTTGACAGATTTAAAGCCAAGTGGAATGAAATGGTTAAAACTAATTACAAGACTGGCATAGAGAATGATTATGTGGCAAAAATTAGCTCAAATTATGTGAAATCCGAAATGGTCGAATTCTGTACGAATGAATTATCAAGAGATCATGCACGAGACGATTACGAGGAGTTATTACGGCTTACTTTAATATTTTTTGGAACTTTATCGAAAGAAAAAGTTGGTTGGTCTGGCTGGATGACCAAAGCTATTTGTTCTTTGAAAATGTATACTTTAAGAAACGAATTTATTCTTTACAGTACGTGAAGAACAGAGTTTACGCGATATATGTATTTTTATAGTATGCTTCTACGTTAAAATATGGTTTTGTTTCACTAATACTGCTGAAGCACCCAATCAAGATTTAACATTTCAGCTAGATATTTATTCTTATCGAAAGATTGAGAAAAAATTACCAGCTGCAGTTATTGGCAAGATATGTAATCATTTATGGTATTTATTAGATGAAAGCATTGCGTTTTCATTCTTTGACAAAAATATCCCAAAAACGGAGAAAAGAAGAATGGTGAAAAATATTAATGCTTCTGTGGATTGCGATGTCGAACCATGCAAACGTATACAATTGAAAGTGACTGATGTTGGGACATTTGTTAAAAAACAATTATCAGGTTTTATAACGCCACATAAATGGAGTTTTTTTGAATGTTTCGGTATTTCGAAACAGATTTTAAAGAATCATCTTGATTTTTGAAATTGAAAAGGATTGGAAATTGTTAGCAAAATTAAAGTTGTCTACGACACTGGCGGCCGCCGTAGCCGAATGGGTAGGTGCGTGATTACCATTCGGAATTCACAGAGAGGTCGTTGGTTCGAATCTCGGTGAAAGCAAAATTAATAAAAACATTTTTCTAATAGCGGTCGCCCCTCGGCAGGCAATGGCAAACCTCCGAGTGTATTTCTGCCATGAAAAAGCTCCTCATAAAAATATCTGCCGTTCGGGGTCGGCTTGAAACTGTAGGTCCCTCCATTTGTGTTCACCATTCGAAAGCTACATCATCCACGAGTAACATGGATTATATTTTATTTTGGAAATAGGGGTCGAGATATAGGTCAAAACGTGGACCCGGGTAACCTTCGGATGTGTATGTACAATATGGGTATCAAATGGAAGCTGTTGGTGAATGCTTTAGTCCAGAGTATTTTTCATGCTGCTCCGTGACTAGGGTCTCGAGATAGAGACCAAAACGTGGACCCTAGAATGTGTTTGTACAATATGGATATCAAATTGAAGCTGTTGGTGAATGCTTTAGTACAGAGTATTTTTCATGCTGCTCCGTGACTAGGGTCTCGAGATAGAGACCAAAACGTGGACCCTAGAATGTGTTTGTACAATATGGATATCAAATTGAAGCTGTTGGTGAATGCTTTAGTCCAGAGTATTTTTCATGCTGCTCCGTGACTAGGGTCTCGAGATAGAGACCAAAACGTGGACCCTAGAATGTGTTTGTACAATATGGATATCAAATTGAAGCTGTTGGGGAATGCTTTAGTACAGAGTATTTTTCATGCCGCTCCGTGACTGGGGTCTCGAGATATAGAACAAAACGTGGACCCGGGTAATCTTTGGTTGTGTATGTACAATATGGGTATCAAATGAAAGCTGTTGATAAGTGCTTTAATATGGGGTAATTTTCATACCTATTGATGACTAGGGTCTGGAAATATATGCCAAAACGTGGACCCGCCGTGTCTTTGCACCGAATTAAACCAAACTTACACACATTGTTAAGGAGGTATTGAAGATGATTTCCGTATAGTTTGAATACCTATTGGTAGATAGGGTCTCGAGATATAAGTCAAAACGTGGACCCGGGCAACCTTCGGATGTGTATGTACAATATGGGTATCAAATGGAAGCTGTTGGTGAATGCTTTAGTTCAGAGTATTTCCATCCGCTCCGTGCCTAGGGTCTCGAGATAGAGACCAAAACGTGGACCCTAGAATGTGTTTGTACAATATGGATATCAAATGAAAGCTGTTCTTTCAAAAATATTTTAAAAACCTAAAAAGAAGCTGAGCAAACATTAAAATGAATTAACTTTTAAAATTTATACTTGATTCTGAGCGAATTTCTCCCATAAATTTGTGTTTTCAACAAAGTAGTGCAAAACTTAAAACTAATAATAAATTATCAAATATTCAGGACCATAAAATCTTGAAAATAATTCACATAATACGATAAAAAAATAATTTTTAATTCACTCAAAATATATGTCTTAGGTCACTTTAAAAACCATGCGCACAAAATGAATTTTTGGGATGTATTACACAGGATGGCAAAAGAAATAATATAATCTACCTCAAGGATGAAAATAAATTACACACTTGCAGCTCAAAATAACTTTGGTTTTGTGGCACAACACAGAATATCATTTCGCATACAATATACAAAATTTACATATAATATAAACTCGTATAAATTATAAGTATCCTACGTACCGATTTCCTCGTGAACTTTTGCGGTTATCACAGCAAAATATTGGAATTTTATATTAGCTTTTCAATTGACCGCTACCAACTCAGCAGCCGATATAAGTACGTTAATATTCAAGTGTTTGTAAACTTATATGGTTTGTTATGGTGTCAGTGAATGTGGCCACGCACATGCACACACACATACAAGAGTGAATCTATTAGTACTACATATGTATGAGTGCATACCCTCGATATCCTCGCTTACATACTGACTCGTGTTATGCTTTGTGGTGGTTTCTGTGTAATTTTCCAGCCACTGAATAATTTGCAAAAATGGAAATAAACTCTCACTATTATTGCCTTTATAATTGCACACACACCTACACATTCATTTAGAGAGAGCCCATCAAGTAGCCACCCAAAAACGAAACAAATGAAATAAATTACTTACTCAATATTGGCTTTGTTGTGGCTAGGCAATTTATTATTATTGAAGTGTGCGTGCATTTACATAAACACATCCTTGCATACCTACACACTAACACATATGTACATACATATGCTGCACTGTTTGTTATCGGTGTAGCTCTGCAAGCAATAATGCTTGAATTAAGACCCGTTTCTCCCCTGCACTCACACTTTGGGAATTGTAGAAATGTATGTATGTGAGGCATATGGATGAGTGGTAACGCGATAAGGTCAAGTTATATACACATATGACCAGTAATATAGGTACCCTCACGTTTGAACGAAAAATGTAAGTTTTTAAAATGAAAATAACAGGTATTTAATAGTCTGTGTCATTTTATTTCATAGATTAATATAACAAATTTAAATAATAGGTTTGGTTAGGTTAACCTGGCTGGCTGAAAGTCATCACATAGACCTATTGATCCTTAGTGTTACCAGATGGAGCTAGACCCTTACGTTTCTTTGTTGTAGACATCTTGTAATACCTACGTCTGCGTCTTTTACGAATCTAAGTAAACTTTGGAGCTCTATCCCCAAGAGGTACTCTAACTTCTCATATTGTAAAGCTCCTAAGCCTTGGAACATGGAATGTCTTCTAGCGTTTCCCTCTTATCTAGTTCATTGAAAAATCTGTAGCTATCGTTGTTTGTAATTCCTATCTTGTATGCGTGCGCCGCTAGCAAATTGTGGCCTGCCAGCATACCTACGATAGTTCTGCTTTCTTTTATAGACAGAGCTAGTACGAATCGGACGTATTTATCTGCACTCTGTGTACACATGATTTTCGCGGTTTTGCAAGTGGCTAGATTATTCCACCTCCTATCTATCCGTATTTTCATGTCCGCAGCGATGTCTTTGTATACCGTATTTAAAGGTTTCAGTATGTCATTTTCTTGTTCGTATTTTCTGTAAACAGCGCTTTTGGCAATCTCATCTACAATTTCGTTCTCTGCAATGTCCTTATGTCCGGGTACACAATAGATATACAACCGGCTGTCTGCGGCTAGTCTCTCTATAGCTTCCCTGCTTTTTGGAACATTTTTAGATGAAATTTCATATGAGTTTATTGCCTTTATCGCAGCTTGGATGTCAACATATGTATTATATTTATTTTAGAGTGTGTTTGCGATTGCTATTTCTGCAGCCTTTCCTACCGCAAAGACTTCTGCTTGAAAGATACTACAGTGGTCAGGAAGCTTAAATGGCTGCCTGATGCCTAGCTCTGCGCAAAAGATCCCTGCCCCTACTCCGTCTACCATTTTCGAGCCATCGGTAAATATATTAAGAGTATTTGGGTTAGGTTTCATTCCTCTTTTCTTCTATTGTTGTTCGGAATTTATTGACCCAATTGCATTTCGGAGTCATATAGTCCGTTTTGACCCTATAACTAATGCCTATTAAGCTATGTCTGAATGTTTTACAGGTAAATTCGCAGTCGCGCTGAGTCTTACGGCGGATTTAGCTGCTATGCATTCCGCCGCAATATCAATCGGTGACAAGTTGAGTATTCTAATTGTAAATTGTAAATAATAATTCAAGCGTCTTTTAAAACTTATGGTAGTGAGAATAGAAACAAAAAGGAAATATTCCTGTGGTATGAACTAAAAATAAAAACAACACAAACAGAACTTAGTGATTTTATGAAAAATTTTATTTAAATTTTCGAAGTTTGATCAGTAACCACTATGTCCACCATGATCATCAATACCTTTTTGTATTCGATTGGGCGTAGAAATGATAATCCTACGGCAGGTTTCTGTGGTAGTCAATTACTTTGATTTTTTGCCATAAATCTCTCTTATTTTTGAATGTTTCGTTCTCAATTTGGTTTTTAAATTTTCCTCAAAAGGTTTTCAATGGGGTTTAGGTCGGATGAATGGTTGCGCAAATCCATAAATTTAACATTATTTTGTAAAAACCATTCACGTACTAACATGAAGACTGTTTTGGGTCATTATCTTGCATAAAAAGCCACCGAAGTGGTATATTCTCCTGAACAAATGGTAGCATCTTTGCTTCTTGAAGTATGTCCTTGTACATAAATGTGTCCATTTTATTAGATATGAGGTGCTACTCCAGCAATAGCAATAGAAGCCACCCCAAATCATTATATTGCTGCCAACGTGTTCAATTTTTTGAAGTGAAAACTTCTTTAGAATCGTTGGGAGTGATTTGAGACTCGATGAAACGAAAAAGCGACACTAAAAAGAGACATACATATAGATCTTATAGTATATAGCCTGCGAGAGAATGAGATAGAACACAGTTATACAGCGTTCCCTATTCTCCATCTCCTCTTTGTGCGGTGCTTCGTAGGCTCCCCACTCTTGACTACGAAGCGTTATATGTTGCTATACGTATATGTGTGTGGCTGCGTACTGCTGAGCCACGCTAGTATAGTGAGTATTGTAGTATGTATACTACATTGCCTATTACTTGCTTTGGTGTTTAGTTCAATGGTAATACGTATGTATGTTTGTATGTATGCTAGTACGTATGTGTGCGCACCTGTTTGTTTTACTGAAGGTTTCACTTCTATCGCGTCTAACCGTTGAACTGGTATTTTTTTTTATTTGGGAACCACGGTGAGAACTCTTGTCCTTTAGGATGTCTGATATTTTGCCCTGCCGTCCGTAATCCCTGCCACATGAAGGAGAAATAATGTCGGGAGGCCATTATCCTCGTGAACGATATTTTCTTTTAGTGCTGAGGTGGGCGCTGGGTTTGTTTCAAAGACTTTATTTTTAAGATATCCACAAAGAAAAAAGTTCATAGGAATAAGAGCAGGCGACTTGGGTGGCCAGAATAAGTCACCGAAACAGTTTATCAGTATGTGGGGAAAGAAATAACGCAGTATGTGGCGTGGCGACTTCTTGCTGAAACCATGTATACTATTTTTTGAAGAAAGATTGTTGTCTCATTACACTGGCCAACAAAATTGCAACTTTTGTCTGCTGTTTGAGATTTACCATTCGATGCTTACTAATCTGACGTTGCTGATTCTAAATATACCCTCAATTAAGCTGCCACAAGCTCTTGTTTACGAGATATAGCTTTCGTTAATAATTCATTGGTTTTTATTGCTCGTTTATTAAAAAGTTTTAAAAAACGGTTGTATTATTATAATTTGACATGACATCGTCACGACAAGTTTGTGTAAATGTCTCGAATCAATTTTGTTTCATTTGCGGAGGGTATATGTTTAAAGAATACCAATTAAATGTGACACCGTTCGTAACTGAGGCTTACAAAAACTACTTTGGTCACCCGATGGAAAAGAAGACTAAGCCTTGGATTCCTCTAAAGGCATACAAAATATGCTAAGGTCTGGAAGGAGCGCCTGTGAACCACTGCGACGAGTGTTATGTTTTGTTTGGTTAACATAACTGGCATTAACCGGAAAAAATGGACGTGTTTTAAGCCCTCAGATTATCACCTGAACCTCAAGCTGGTCCATCACAGAAGGAGCCTATACATTTGAAGGCGAATACTGACTGTAGGGATAGTGACTTTGAATGTGACCTGGAAACGCCAAGACCATTCAACCAAGATGATTTAAACGAGTTTCTCAGAGATTTGGATCTATCAAAGTCTGATTCTGAACGTTTGCTTTCTGGCTAAGAAGCTTAGTTACAAAGGAAACTAGAATTTCTTATTACCGCACAAGAGAACAAAATCTTCTGAAATATTTTGCTGAAGAAAATGACTTATTATTTGGTAAAGATATACCTGGTTTAATGGCTGCAATGGGATTACAAAATTACGTTTCTAATGAGTGGCGTTTATTCACAGACTCATCAAAATGTGAGAAACCTAAATCTGGTATCAAGGGATCGTATAATTTTACCCCCATTACACATAAAAATAGGGCGTATAAAAAAATTTTACAAAAACGGAAATTGCTTCCTTTTTCTATCAAAAAAGTTTCCAAAACTAAGTGCATAAAAGATAAAAGCGGAAATTTTTAATGGTCCACAGATAAGATCTTTAATAAAATACTCAAATTTTAGGAACGTTATGACAGAGATCGAGAAAAACGCATGAAAGAAGTTTGTTTAACTTGCTGAACGTTTTTTGGGGAATAGGAAAAGTTCTGATTATTCCCAAAAGGTCGAAAAACTAATGAGTCACTTTCAAAGACTTGGATATAACATGAGCATCAAGTTCACTTCCTTCATAGCCAGCTCGACTATTCTCCTGCCAATCTTGGGGATCTAAGTGAAGAACAAGGAGAGCGGCTCCACCAGAACCTTCGTACAATGGAGAAACGCACAAATAATGGCTGACTATTGCTGGAGTATTCGAAATAGCTCTCTGCCTTCAACAGAGAAAGACAGAAGAAAGTTTTTTTAAACTTAAATACTATATAAAATATGATTATCTTTAAATATTAGTGTTTTTTTTTTATAAAAAGACTTGTGTGTCATATTTTTTTAACAAGAGCTGATACTGAAATTTCAGTTACAGATTTGAGATTCTCATACAAAATTGGACCAAGATCATTTATGTCAACCCAATCATCAGACAGGCGGCCGCCGTAGCCGAATGGATTGGTGCGTGACTGCCATTCGGGATTCACAGAGAGAACGTCGGTTCGAATCTCGGTGCAATACCAAAATTAAGAAAAAGATTTTTTTAATAGCGGTCGCCCCTCGGCAGGCAATGGCAAACCTCCGAGTGTATTTCTGCCATGAAAAAGCTCCTCGTAAAAAATATCTGCCGTTCGGCTTGAAACTGGAACAACATCAAGACGCACACCACAAATAGGAGGAGGAGCTCAGTCAAACACCCAAAAAGGGAGTACGCGCCAACTTTTATATAAATATAATCATCAGACAAGCTGTTGTGCAGTGTAATTTGGATAGTGGCTCTAACTGCAGAAAAACTGTACCCATTTTGGTATTTATGATTGCTATTTACGAGTTTACTTCAACTGAGTATCTTACAAGGCTTGGAAGCTCTCTAAACACCCATTTCTCATGATTTTCACTGCTTTCAGAACAATCTGGTATAACTCTCT
>JAYXIM010032758.1:0-68648 GCA_037575425.1 Anastrepha fraterculus
TATTTCCGCCAAGAAAAAACTCCTCATTCAAAAATTATTTGCCGCTAGGAGGCGCCGTAAAACAGTAAGTCCTTCCATTTGTGGAAAAACATCAAGACGCACACCACAAATAGCAGGAGCTCGGTCAAATCCCGAAAAAAGATGTGAGGTCTGATTATACATATACCTGGGACGCGCCCGATGGGAGATCAGGCAACTCCACACATAGAGAAATTAAGAAACGTTTTAACGATTTAAATTGTGTTTATAACAAACGTAATTTTAACTACATATGTTATACATATAAATACAAATATATATTAAATATATATAATTGGCGCTTCACCCTTTTTGGGTATTGGGCTGAGCTCCCTCTAATTGTGGTGTGCGTCTTGTTGATCCACAAATGGAGGGACCTATAGTTTCAAGCCGACTCCGAACGGCAGATATTTTTTCATAAGGAGCTTTTTCATGGCAGAAATACACTCGAAAGTTTGTCATTGCCTACCGAGGGGCAACCTCTATGAGAAAAAACTTTTTCATTATTTTGGTGTTTCACCGATATTCGAACTTACGTTTTCTCCGAATTCCGAATAGCAGTCACGCACCAACCCATCACGGCGGCCGCGTTATAGTTATAGTCAGGGTCGTCCGGGCCCCGGGGGAAAATTTCAAATGCGGGCCCTTTCCAATTATGTCTAATCCATATAATTCGAATTACTCTCGAGTCCGGGCCCCTCTGAAAACTCCGGGGCTGGGGTAAAAAGTCCCCGGCGTGTAAAAGAGCACAGTTAATATAATACCTAGTCAGAGAATATTGTCAGATTTTGTGCTTTTGGATGATGTAGTACCGACCAGAAAAAGCGAAAATATACGAGAGCGCAAATATATAGGAGACAGGGTGGACTAATTAAAGCACTCATATTTCTGGGTATATATCTTCATATTTTTCCATTGTCATATGGATAGCTCTGTTCTCTCTCATTTTCGCTGGAAATTAGTTTTAAGATATCTATCATTGATAGAATTTTGAGAAATGATTTTAAACCAGGATTTGGTTTTAACTGAAATGCGTTTTATAATACGTTCACATATAAGTAGAATATCTACTTTTTCGTGCTTAACTCCCAATCCGTAATTAAAAAGCGAGATTACCCATACAAAAGTTCTCTCCCGAAATCTGAGATTATAAAATAATCCATACTTTTTCACATACACACAGGGTTTTCTGTGTTATAGATAATTATTTTTATGAATGTAAAGAGAATCGTCAAAGTAAAAACTATTAGACATAATTCTAATAAAATGTTTGTTAGGTATTATTATTTATTCAGTCATATAACAGAAAAAGGCGTATGTCCATAAACGTTACTTATTATAAAATGTTATATCGAATTTCGCATGTGTATTGCTGCCATAATTTTTTGAAATCTCAGTAAACGTCGTTCACGGATTTCCTCCAACGGTAGTACTAGCAGCCAATTTCGCAATTAAATTAGCTATCGTTAATAATAATTAAACAAACAAAAGCTCCAAAATATTGTACCAAAGCAATTTCTATGAAAAAAAGCCTTTCAAAACAGTATTGATAGCTTATTGTCAATTTTGCAGGTAATCCACCATATGTGAACGGGTAGATTAATTTTGTGAATTTATTGCAAATTACTGGATATGTGCACGGCAAGTTGTGAAGCGTGGTGGTATCACTATGTTTCATACTTACTGTTATTTTTCTGCTGTGGAGTGCCTACATTGGAATGGGTCGTGGGAAATACAATAAACGAAGAGCCATTGAAGGCCAATAGGTATTTGGGGGATTTGAAAGGGGCTCGAAAAAAATGTTTCTATTCGCGAGACAAATAAACGCTCTGAAGGTTTTGAAGAAGAAGATTGCACGGGGTACTATAATTTTTTCGGATCGCTGGAAAGCGTATTAGCATTTCAGGGTCATTTTGTGGACTCAACAAGTGGAGCTCACACTCAAAACATCGAACAAACTGGCTTGAGCTCCGCTAAAAAATACCGAAATGCGGGCGAGCAGAAGCACATTTTGAAGATTAGATTGCCAAATTTTGGGAAAACTTTAGTATAATGTATATCGCTTTAAAAAAAAAGGTTAAAAGGGGGGATAGAGGGGTGTATCTCCATCTTAAAACTGAAAACCGAACCTGCCGGAGGCTTATAGTTTTGAAGTAATTTAATGTTAAAGTTCTCTAATTTAGCGAAAAGTTGATGTTGCCATACACCTGAAATAAAATCGAGAGATGTTCAGTGGAAGGTTCATTGTAAAACTGCAGTATTTTTTGCTGTAATTTTAAGATGAGAAATACCTATTTTTGAAAATAAAAACATACAACTCATTTAAAATTAAAAACAATGACATTAAGCGTATCACAAAAAATAATAAAGTAATTAAAATTAAATTAAATAAATTAACACAGTATTTTTGGGTAGAACTCCTTATCGCGTGGACGGCCTTCGGCCGCGCTTCAAAAAAATAACCCTCATCAGTCCAACTCCGGCTACGCAATCCACAGCATTTTTGCGTAGAACTCCTTTCCGTGTTAAAACCATTGAACCCAAAGTTAAAACATCATATGCGTATATAACGCACAATTACCTCCATCCCCATCATTAACACTAAACTTAAATACTTATTTTTTGTTCATATTTTTGTTTCATTTGCAGGCATCCGGCAACACCATACTGTTGTCATTCCAATCTTCTTCTTATTCCCGTTTAAAATTGGAAAGTGATTGCATGGACAAATGAATTTGCATTTAATTTTAATAAAAACAATTCGAATATAAGCATAAAAATCAGTAAAAACACGCGTGTGAGTGTATATTTGGTGAATTTTAGTGAAGTCTTAAAACATATGTATGTAGTGTAATGTGGCAAATTATAGTGAAGTTCCCGAGGGCATTTTGAAAGCAAATAATTACAAAATTATTATTTCCCGAATAATTTGGAGTTATAAAGAGTGTTCCTTAACACCTCACTAACATCTCCACCAAGTTTCATTAATAGAAACATTATAGTTTGCCAAAAATTGCCCAATATACATTGTTCTAAATTCCAGCCAAATTTTTATTTGCTCGCCTGTGGAGAAAAAATTCATCAAAATTTTAAAGAAAAAAATATTAGTTTTACTATACCTATTTATGAGAGTGCCAACCTCCTTTTCGATAAAATAATATTTTCATAAAAATAAAATTTGGAATATTTGGCATCTCGCCTGTTAACTAGATAATTACCAAATTCGTGAAACGTCTGCCAGCAAGTGTTGAACGTAAATAAAGCAAGATGTGTTGCCATTAGTTTGTATCTTTAATTTTAACAAACGAACAAAATTAATATATAATGCAAGCATACTCATTGCTCATTTTGATGATCTTGTACGAGTATTAACAAATCTTCAATACGAAGAGGATGCTGAAATTACACTATTTATTCGATGTGTGTGAGGGCAACCCGTCAAATTAACTTCGATAAATAATTTGATGGTGCAGGGTGCCTATGAGAACGTAAAAACATCCAATTTCATTCGCATTTACGTTTATGTTGACGAAACCGCTCGCCGGATTTTATCGACTTTTAATTTTCGGGCTGGTGGCATCGCTCGCACTATTATGCCAAATATATGTATTGTATAAACACAAGTTTTAGGCATATAGTATAATAATCGCAAGTTTATAAAAAGTGTCGTTTAAAATATATTAATTTGTATTTAGTTGAATATCTTATAATGTTGAACCAATGCGCCGACGATGATATAGTAGAAGAGGTTTGTAAGAGTTTTTATGAAATCTAATTTGCTTAAAATTGTTACATATGATTTACAGATTCCCGTTTTCCTGTCGAAGAACCTTCAGGAGAACTTATATCTGTTCCAATACCCGACAAAGACGCAAATAAGCAACTTTGATAATTCGGCTGTGGTAAATTGTTGTGTTAAACCGCTGAATCAAGAAGTAAAAGTAGACTTCGCATTAAATACAGAGTCTCATTTCTATGATCGGTTTAAAGGTGAGCAATTCGCTTTGGCTTCTGATGGTAAATGTCAAATGAAAGGTGAACGTCCTACATATAAAAGGGGCATTATGGACAAACAGTCGTTTACTAGCACATGTTCGGTGGATGATGTTGATAGATACGTAGTTGGCATCATTTCCGATAAAGAGCTGCATTTGACGCCTCTAGCAAGCATATTACAATTACGGCCCTCATTATCGCATTTTGATAAGGAAGACAAACGCATAAAGGCTGAACAACAAGCGCTTAATGATGAAGATGACGAAGAAGAGTTACAACAAGTTACCGTCAAATTTGCAAAAACTGGTGTTGGTAATAAAAAAACGAAAACTAAAGAGAAGCAAGGATATGCAAATTTTGTAAAACGAAGCAATGAAGAATCATGGTGCGAGACATATTGGCATCCGCGAAAATCACCCACAGCAGAACTTGAAAGACAGAAATTATTCGCAACAAACCAACAAATAAACTTAGCTTTAGAATTAGATTCACATAAGTACGTGAAGAAACTTTTACCGGACGATGGAAAAGATCAAGGAATAGATGCTGTCCTCCCCCCTACGGTCATCAGCAAAGCTCGTCTAAAGTCAATGCCTCTTGTAGACCAACTCAAAGTAATTCTAAAAGATGGTTAGTGTTGTTGTTTTATTTAAAAAGTTTTTAATAATAACTATATTTTACAGTACGAATGATGAGTTTTGAGGATATATGTTCAATACTTCAGGAATGCAGTGACTCTAGTGTACCAAGTGAAAAAGTACTACGTGCTCTACCCCAAGTTGGAGTATTGATCCATGGAAATTGGGTACCTCAATCGGATATAATTTACCCTGCCGATACTCTATCTAACTCAAATGGTGTATCATCTGAATTAATGATACGCGCTCGTGACTATGTGGTAAACTTCATAAATTAATAATAATAAAATTAAAACTTCATTCTTGTTATTTCCAATATTTTCTTTTGATTAGCTTTTTAGATTTTCCCGTGTAAAATACCTTTACCGCCGCCAAGTAATTTCGGCTACACAACTACCGCCCGACGAAGCTGCGGAGGTTCTACATTCAGTTGCACGACTAAATTCTGAAAAAAAGTGGGAGTTGCTCGTCACACCCAACAAAGAATTTGAACAAAGATATCCGGAACTTGTACAACGACAGGAAATGGTGTGGCGTGCGACAGAACAAACTTATAATGAGATGGATTTTGAAAAGTCGCCCAAGCGTTCTCGAAAAAGGTCAATTCGAGAACTTAAACTACAGCCTTCACAATCATCTCAAGGGGAATTCTCCTAAGAGAGTTTACATTTACTTAAACATATACTAATTGTGCACCAAATTTAAAATAAAAAGTTCATATTTTTATTGAAGGCTTTCCTAACCGTTGTCTAAGGCATTTTACAATTTCATTCTTAATGTCATCGCGGTTATTTACACTTATTTCAAACAAGCGTGATTTAGAGGAGTTTTTCAGATATTCTACAAGCTTAAGATTCCCACGTTGTTGGAGTGGTACTGTTGCTAAAATTGGAACTTTATCAATTAACTCACTTACAGCAATTTCAAATTTTTTGCTTTTTAATTCCATTTTTCCAATCTCATCGATCACCAGAAGATCTTGTTTACGATTGGGGAAGCCAAGCAGAGGGAGAACAAGTCTCTCGAAATCATTTACGTAAACAGAATATTTTCCCAATTTCTCCATTCGTTCATTATTTGCGCAGCGCTCTCTGGAAATGGTTTCTAATTACAATGCTATTATCGATCTATGCAAAATATGGACCTTGCCAATATCGAGCGCTTGTCACACAACGTCACTACATCAAATCCGACACGAGCAAGCGTCTGATCACTCCGTACTTCTTCCGTAATAAAACCACGACAATCGTAAGATACTCGAAGATCATCGCATATTTTTCGCACCAACGTCGTCTTACCCACACCTTTAAAAGCTAACCATGTATCCTTACACCACTTTTATTATGTATTTAGTACCTGGTAGACCCGATATTAAAATTGTATTATATCCTTGCTCCATTAAAAGCCTTTAAACAGCTGATTGGAATTTTTCCTAAGAATAAGAGTTGTGTTAGCAAAGACTTAGACTTAACTTAGTTTTTAAGAAACTTAGGTGTTGAGTGTGTTGGAGCTCAGTCAGGAGTCAGTGTTACTTCTTACGAGAATGCATCACGTTCTGTGCCACAAATTCTGCAACAATGCCAGAGTCATGTGCTGTCAGTGAAATTTTGACAATCTGATGGCCGTCACTACTAAATCTAGTGTAATGTAAACGTTTTCACTGCAGAATTGAAATGAAAAAGGAAAAGTGAGTTTTTATTTAATAAATTCTGTAAGTTGAATACAATTACGATTTGACTGCCTTTTTTCTCGATATATTTATTTATTTTTTCACTAGTTTTTACTCGTTTGTACTCATCTTCAAGAGCCTTACATTTCTCATCAAGTCTTAAATGTAATCATAAGAAGCTATATTTGGACTTACTGCCTTTTTTTATCTGACTGTTAGATCTTAGTTTTAAGTTCACAGTCTCTAATTTTCTAATTTATATTTTCTAGATGTATTATAAAAGTATTATTCTTACATATACATCCGTATACCTTAGACGAATAAATAAATAATAATACAAATTCTATTTTGAAGTTTAATATTATTTATTTATTGGTTTTAGCTTAAGTTCAAATTAAACGAAGTTATAGGTCCAAAAGTATACATATATTTTCAACACGTTCGGAGCGAAATAACTTCTGCAATATTGCGGCAGCTAATCATATGAGCATCAGTAATAGACCTTCAAATGTTATGTTGACGTTTAGCTGATAATGGTAAATAAAATTATGTTTAAACCTTGAAAAACACCTTAAGGTGATTGAGATCGTAATGCGGGGTACATGCTGAGCCTTAAATGAGCATTTGGAACTTTCAAACATTGCTTTTTCGAAACGTGTTTATAGTGCCCCATTAGGTTAGGTTAGGCTTCGGTGGTTCTTTACTCTCCATAAGATTGTCTGAAGGCCCATGGTGATATCACTAGTTTGGACTCAAGTTCTACCTCTAATTCATAATGTGGTGAAACTACTTTGCCTTTCAGATAAACGATAAAGTACTCTGGATGGCTGTCGATTCCAATTCCGCCAGACATCCACAGGAGTATGACTGCTATATCGTGTTCTGTCGAGATTGGGAGAGTTCCAGAAGAAGTGTTTTACGCTGTCCATATTGTGTTCGTTTCCGCAGCTGCGACTATACCAGCCACTGTACCAATGGAAATTCGACCTAAATTGGTGAGGAACGTAGTTCTGTGTTCATTCTTTCTGTACCAATGGAAATTCGACCTAAATTGGTGAGGAACGTAGTTCTGTGTTCATTCTTTCTAGGCCAGGTCTGCTTAGTTACATAACAAGTGGGCGCCATGGTACATCTAATGTTGTCTTGCCCAATGTTGATCGACCTGCTCCAGAGCCTATTTGTGGAGTTTCTGGGATGACGTCCGTGAAGGGAAAACTCTCATCAGTACTCATAACATACCGACATAGCTGTATGCATGACTTGTAGCCGCGCAGCTACACCTACGTACTAAATACTTTTGCCCTATCTATCACTCTCCCCACGAAACTACCAAAATGGTATTAACTCACCGGGCTGGTTAACGCATAACAACAGAAAGCTATTATGTTTATTGCATCAGCCCAGATCGGTGTCGCGTATAAAAGGACCGAGCTGACAACCCCATTATATAGTATTCATTTGCTATAATTATGGCCACCGTAGTTTGGCACTATTCGTACCAGACAGGACTGCACACCAGATGCCTTCTTCACAGTGTGTTCTAGGTAAGTTTTAAAATTTTGACAACTAGCTATTTAATGGCGGGGTTTGAATTGATAGTTACAGTCCCAACTTTTACCTTCATTGATTCTTCTGCCTTCCTACCGCTTATAAGAACGACATCAGTTTTGTGCACAGCTAAATCCAGGTCCTTGACGTCACCCAAGCCTTGATCCAACTTACTGAATCGCTGGCGATCCTCTCAATTTCTTGGAGGTGTTTTGTCACTATTACCACCTCGATGTCATCCGCGAATCCAATAACTTTCGATCTAGGAGGCATTCCTACTCTAAGTACACGGTCGTATATAAGGTTCCATAGTAGTGGGGCTAGAACTGGTCCTTGGGGACCCCTACTGTTACATTGTACTCCTCAATGCTTTTGTCGGTTGTAAACGTCAGTTTATGATTCGAAAAAAAGACTTCACATTTATGACGGTTTTTAGTGTAAGCTGCCAGCTAGCTGTGCTAAAAGCGTTTTTGTCGTCCAGAGTTACCACAGCACAATATTATTTCCCCCGCCATGCCATGTCTTGGCCTCAATGGCTTTTGTTGCTTCTTTCACCACGCATCTGATTGCATTCACTGTTGAGCGAGATTTCCTGAAGCCGAACTGGCATGTGGACAAAATACCTTTATCTTTTGCGAAAGATGGATTTTGGCTGTCGCAGATAATTTTCTCAAGAATTTTTCCCATTGGTCGGTAGGCCCTGGGTTCCGCAGGCTTTTTGTTTCTCTTGGGTAAAATACAAGGGTTTGCAACTTCTTGTTTGCTAGTTTTAATAGCTGTTTTTAATGACTGTCTTGCTGATCTGAAATATTGACATTGTCCGCCCAAAATCGAGTATCCCTCTACTGCGCTGCATCTTAAGTCTAGGGCGGATGCAATTTGTTATTAGTAGCTTGATGTTTTCGTTCCACCAGTAACACGGAGATATGTGTTTACGCATTTCTCGCCTGGGTATGGCAGCGTCGCAAGCTTCTCATAGCCCTTCTACTAACTATTGACATTTACCCCACTGCCCTCTTCCTATAGGTATAAGTTGACCCGCTATTTAGAATAGTAATTTGGAGTTGCGTGAATGCTTCAAGAAGCAAATCTCTTTTATTTGTATGTATGCCGTCTATCCCATTTTGATGCCCAGGGTAGTCATGGATTTGCTGTGCTAGCCCGGAATTTGGCTGAATACAGAACAAAAACCGCTTTCTTCACCTGCCTTCGATGTTTCGGTTCGAGCTAAGTTTAAGTCTAAAATAATCCAAGGTCATTTGGTTTCATGAAAAGGCTTTTGGATGCAATTGCCAATGTACCGTTCATTTTGCTAAATTAAGCATCTCTCTGGTGCCCCAACTCAAGACTGTAATTCGGATTCACTCAGGACGGAACACGCTCCGCAGTGTTCGGCAAGAGACAGGGTTAGCTCTTGCAGGATGTAATTCCTAGAGCAGAGGACCTAGTCACACCTGGTGTGGAATAGGACGTATTGAGTTGTGACTTCACTTTCCACTCAGTGTGAAAAGCGTCAAATAATGTTTAGCTTTTAGTTGCAATATGGTAGGGAATTTTGTATGAATAACTGTGCATTTAGTATTGTATTTTGGAGGGCCGTAGCGGGCGTTGGTTCGTGACTACCATTGGGAAGTACACAGCTTCCTCAGAGCAGGAAGGAAGGTGGCACGAAACACCAATTGAAAAAGTTGTTTCTAATAGCGGTCGCCGCTCAGCAGGAAATGACAAACCGAGTGTATTGCTATTATGATAAAAGCTCCTCGGAGGCGTCTCAAGAAAAAATTTGAAATTAAAGCGGCGCGATTTTCTACATTATGGCATGCACGTCTATAACTCATCGAAACTTGAAAAGAATGATATAAAAGATATCACAAAAAATAATAAAGTGTTTGAAAACGAAAATGCACCGTTCATAGGTGTATCGTATGGTTTCGATAAACCCTCGTGATTTTTTTTCTGCATGAAACTACTATTCGCATGGGCGGTCTTTGGCCGCACTTCAGAAAAATAACCCTCATCAGTCCAACTCCGGCTACGCCATCCACAGTATTTTGACGTATACAGGTAAAAACACGCGTGTGCCTGTATATTTAATGAATTTAAGCGAATTTTAGAAAAAAAAAAAAAGATTATGTGCTAACTATAGTTAAGTTCTCGAAGGCACTTTGAAGGCAATAATCGCACTCCCTAACATCTTCACCAAGTTTCATTAAATAAATTATTATACTTTGTCTAAAATTGCCTATGTTGCAT
This sequence comes from Anastrepha fraterculus, assembly GCA_037575425.1. Lineage (NCBI taxonomy): Eukaryota > Metazoa > Arthropoda > Insecta > Diptera > Tephritidae > Anastrepha > Anastrepha fraterculus. Next base: position 10,123 of record JAYXIM010032758.1, read on the forward strand.
TATACTAAACCCGACCCAAAAATTTGAGTGTGGTAGAACGCTTTATTTCTCAATTTAAGTGTGCTTGAAATTCAGAATTTGCCAACACTTCTAATAGAAAGTATCATATTATTATGAAATAAAAATTATTTAAGAAACCTGTACATGCGTATTCGTAGTTGGGATGTGCATATTCCAAAGCGGGCATATTCCATTTTGATTATGAACAAAGGGTTTGTCAAAATATTTACCCGTCATAATTTAAGACCCAAAGACTGGGAAATAAATAAAAAGGAGGCACACTGAATCTCACACGTCAACAATTTCTTTTTGTTCTTTCTGTTACCCCTCGTACTTGACAATAAGAAAATTTTACGGCTGAAATATGTTGAGTTGAAATTTTGTATCTTGCGTATAGACATTAATTGTATTTTAAGTAAAATCTTTATAATGGCTAGTCCACGTACTCGGCGCGTTCTTCAGGAGTTAAAACCACAGGCTGAAAACTCGGTTCGTTTCCATTTCAATTAGCCCAGGGATTATACTTAATTATTTCAATACATGTGTATATAGAAATGCTTTGAGTGCGGCACACATAATCCGCAGTGGGTTTCAGTGACGTATGGCATATGGATATGTTTGGAATGTTCGGGCAAGCATCGAGGCCTAGGAGTGCATATATCGTTTGTGCGTTCAGTAACTATGGATAAGTGGAAAGATATTGAATTGGAGAAGATGAAGGTTGGAGGGAACAGTAAAGCTCGAGAATTTTTTGAAGAGCAACCTGACTGGGACGATCGTGCACCTATTGCACAACGTTACAATTCTAGGGCTGCTGCCTTGTACCGCGACAAAATATCCACTTTAGCTCAGGGCAAATCATGGGACTTGGCGGATGCACAAACCCGTATTTCGGTTTCTGGTGCTCTCGAAGGTGGTTGTTTGGGTGATACAAATACCAGATATATGTCCCACTCTAAGAGCAGCGGGTCACAGGGCTCTGATGGTGGTTATCAAACAGAAACAAACATGGGTGGTGGGTTTCACACAAACAATTATCAACAGTTTAATACTCCAGCGTTCAAGGAGCAAAAAGAAGAGTTCTTCGAGCGCCGAAAAATGGAGAATGCATCAAGGCCAGAGTTGGTGAAATCTACTTGCTATAATTGATAATATTTTTAATTTTATTATTAAAATTTTTCTAGTAATTTGCTTCCAAGTCAAGGCGGAAAGTATTCTGGCTTCGGGTACTCCCGCGATCCTCCACCGAAGACTCAGTCTCAGGAAATTATAGATTCGACGCTCTCTTCTTTGGCTTCGGTAATGTTTTTTTTATATAGAAGAGTTTAAGAAAATATTTTATTCTCATTGAACAGGGTTGGAGCTTGTTTTCCGCAGGGGCATCGAAAATTGCTAGTACGGCCAAGGAGAAAGCTGTCACGACAGTAAGCTTGGCCTCGTCAAAGGTCAGTTGGGGTTGTCTTGTTTTTAAATTAAATTTATTATTTTCATATTCAGCTTTGCGATTATGGCCTATTATTTTCTTAGGTTATCCTTCAATTATTTTGATTTATCTAATCCTGTCATAATTACTAAGTAGTGGAGTTTATTTTTTTATTTTTGTTATGATTTTTTTTAGATTAAAGAAGGCGGTTTACTAGAAACCGTCCAAGGTCATGTTTCCGACGTAGCTTGCAAGGTTTGTGTTCAATTAAGAATACGTTTGTTTTTATTTTTAATTGTTTACCTTAACTTTAATCTTTATGTCTACTGTTCGTGTTCTTAGGTATCAGATATTGGTAAAAGAGGTTGGAGCAATATTGGAGGAAACAACGTTGCGTCCAATCAATTTAATGCAGTTGGAAACAACAATGGCTGCAATGATAATTCCTATCAGCGCTCACATTCCATTGGGGGTAAATTTTCCGAAAGCTTATGCAAAAATATATAACCTTTTCGATAATGCCACATTACTTTAATTGCAGGGGACGGTGACTGGGATTGGGAAAATAGTACGTCAAAGCCAACTATGACTCAGTCGAATTCATACCACCATCAACTGGGGGAAATGAACGATAATGACTGGACAGGATTCGACGCAGCGGGATACCAAAATTCTTATCAACCAACAAAAAGTTCTGGTGATGAACTGGATACCGTTCCAGTTCGTAAGAATTTGAAACTTCAAACGACTTCTCAAAAATTGTGCGAAGGATTTAGTAATATTGATGTTAAAAGTGTGCCCAATAAGAATATCAAGGATGGAAAAGTGACGGAGGAAGATGCTGCTTGGGATTTGTTAATGAACTAAATAAAATATTAAATTTTCCAATTATTTAAGACGTTCTTATACTTCTAAATGTGTCGACCATCGGAATTATGTAAAAATGACTCAATTTAAATAAATATCCGTAATACGGAAAATTTGCACTAAAATTAAGTAAGGTGATCTTGAAGTTGACCAACTTCTATATTTTGTGAATTTGTCTAATAATATTGGGAGATTTGGTCTGCCATGTATATAGAGTTTTTTTATCATTATTTAATTTATAGCTTTTGTGTAATTGAAATATTTCAATGACTCCGATTGTTCTAGAAATATTTATGTGCAAGTATGTGTGTAAGCATATCAACACGCAAACACAAAGTCCCTACTATCTACTCTGTTTCACTTATAACAAAAAGTGGGTCGAAACTTGTTTGGTTGGAATAGAATAGGAGTGCAAAGTATAAGTTATACACATGTTCTTCCTTTATAAAAATACGACCATTCGATCCCCGTTACCGATCTCAGAAATCTGCTTTTTAAGAACCACAAAAAACTATCACTTTTTTATATGAATATCAAAGATTAGATATTTTTTAGATAATTAACAATAAAGCATATAAAATCATAAGACTTTTGAATAAATATGAGATACGAGATTTTTTTGTTGATGAAAAATTGCAAAGTATTAAGTTTTATATATTTGATTATTTATTATCAAATTACTTATACGTAATTTAAAATTATTTTATACGTAAATATAAGGCATTTGGAAAAGTATCATATAGCATTGCATTTTAATTGCAAAGCTGTCGAATAGCGAGTGTCTACTTTCCTGGTTGTTGTTGTTGTATCAGTGGTACTAAGCCCTGTCAGTGTAGTGTAAATCACCGGTCGTCTTCGTCTAACTCATCTAAAGGTAGGCCAGAAAACTTGCTGTTTCGACAGGTTGGGTCCAGATGGAGAGCGGTTTAGATGAGTGGGTTTGGTGGGGCATGTGAAAAGGTGGTTAGTGTAGTGCGGGGTGCTTTCACATCAAGGACATATGTATGACCTGGTTACCTCGACCGACTGCCGTCTCAACAAGTTACCTTGGTTTGTTATATATAAATACGCTGTACGCTCTTTTTCGCATACAACCAAACATATTGTTGGTTTTTCTCAAATAAAATATTTCTCTACAATTCCTCGATAGTTCTATTACTGGATTGCCAAAGAAAACTCATAAATTAATAGCAACACAACTTGATTGCATATTTATTTATACGTTTACTCGTTCACAGGCTCAACTTTAAGCCACGACTAGTGGTGGCATAACCGTAACCATACTAGTCAGCGGTTCTGATAAACAATTAGAGGTTCCGTCCCGTATGCATCTATTGAATTTTGGTTTTTCCTCGTAACCGTGAGCAGCTGTGAAATAGTTTATATTTGTTTTGATATTTGCGATACAAATTTTAATATTAGAAATGAATGACGAAAAATTAATTGACTTAGTGTCTTTATGACAAATTGCAAATGTCATTAATTGTACTTTAATATCAGCTGTTTATGGTTACGGTATGACTAATCGACTAATGATGCATGGTGTTATGGCCACAGCACCACTAATTTCGGTTTAAGTCTGAATACTTTAACACTACAAAATCGCAAGAAAAGAAAAATAAATCAGCTGTTCCATTAATATTATCTTGTATGGATTAGCACTGCCGAAAACTGTTAATCACAGAAAAGATTAAACGTTCTTGAACTCTAAAAACAGCATTTACATGGATATCTGTTATAGGTTGTTATTGCAATGGGAAAAATTAAATACTTAATCTGACAGCGACGGGCCCATGTTAGGTTATAATGATGCTCACACTCACCAACGTAAATGTACGTTCTGTGTCAGCTGACACGAATAAACTAATGAGAGCCCCATGTAAATGAAAATCACGTGTACGTGGGTAAATGAAAAATTTTGGATTATTCCGTAAAACGTGTCAGCTGATTGCTCTCTCGCCACACAGTGTTGCCAAACAGTACATTTGGCAATCATTTACAAAATAAACTTAGAAAAATTATAATTTTTATTAAAATAACTTAAAACCAATGTTGAATAAAATTATTAGATAGATAGATAAATGAACTATTTACATTGGTTGGTTGTTGGCTTTGGTTTATTAAACAATGAAAAGTGGTAACTGATAATACGTGCGACGTGTGTAAAAGTATACTAGGTGTGTTCCAAAAGTATCGCGAATTCTTGCTTTTTCTAAAATTATTTATTTATTCATTAATATCTATTTTGTCCCCTTCAAAGTATTCCCCATGATATATTATGCACTTGTGCCAACTTTTTCCAATCTTCGAAGCACTTCAAAAAATCATTTTTTTTATCTTGTTCAGCTCCTCCTTCGATGCCGTATTTATCTCGTCAATCGTAGCGTAACGACGTTCTTTCATGGGCCTGGTTTCGGGAACAAGAAAATGTCACAGGGGGCCAGATCTGGGGAATACGGTGGCTGTGGCATCATTAGTGTGTTGATTTTGGCCAAAAAGTCGCGCACAAGTAACGATGTGTCAGCAGGGCGTTTCTGGCGGATTGCTTCGCGCAAATTGCGCATAACTTGCAGGTAATATTCCTTATAGACCGTTTTACACTGTGGCAAGATCTCATGATGCACAACGCCCCTGCAATCGAAGAAAACGGTAAGCAAAACTTTTACATTCGACCGAACTTGGCGCGCTTTTTTCGGTCTTGGTTCGTGCGGCAGCTTCCATTGAGATGATTGAGCTTTGGTTTCCACGTCATAACCATAAACCCACGATTTGTCACCAGATATGATCCTCTGGAACAAATTTGGGCATCGCGGACAGAGTCCAACATCTCGAAATTGAGCAAGCAACTGAACATTAAAAATGGCCGAACTTGTCGGCATGAGTGAGAGACAAGAGCACCAACATATCGCCACAAAAAAATCGAAATTCGAATATACGTAACCTGCGAAAATTCAAGATTCGCGATACTTCTTGAACACACCTCGTATATAAAAAATATGAACGGCAACATTATGTCGATACAACCAAACTCAAGCCCATTGGGGAGGGACGGCGTTCTCCTGATCACCGTTTACTATTGCATCTTTTCTGTTTTAAAAGTCTCTTTAATCTCAATGCTGTCTTCAATTTATATTTATCTCAACTCTGATTAAAGTATAATTGTTAACATGTACATACTTATACACATATAAATTTTAATATACAGAAGTTAGAACTTTATATTTAAACACTTGTATCCTACTTTATATTTTTATATCGTATAGTCCGGTTGGGGAATATCCGGATAAAGTGGCTTTTGTGGCTTCGGTGGTACCTGCGGGTTCCCTAGAATATTAGTGTATGACCAAGGCAATTGACTGCGTAATTCCGCGGTTACCCGTTGATTCGATAATTGCGAAGCTTCCGAATTTGTATATCGACTATTTAATGGTGTCTCAGTTGAAAAATGTTGCACTTGCTCCAGAGGTAAGGTAGGAGGAATAGGATCTGCCTTGGTGCTAGGATAGTCAAGGCGGTCCGGATGGGCATCTGCATTGCGATACGTTGTGTTATTTTGTATTGATTTCAATTGCTGGTTTACATTTGAGGTTGAAACAGAAGAAAGCCGACGAACTAGAACCGGCTGAATCGGTGTAGGGCTCTCCGGTGAAATTTTTAAACTTTTATTTGAAGTGGGATTTGGTTCGCTTAGTATTGTCTTTGGCATTGGAGTCGTTTGTCGGGGTGTGTCTTCAGGTTTCCGTGAATTAGGGTGCAATCCAGTATTTACAATATTTGTCTCAACAAATCTCTGCTCATCAGATAATTCAGATACTTGCTCATTTTTTAATGGGTTGGAGTTCTGAAAAATTTAAAAGTTAAATATATTCAATGGAAAATAGTGTTTTTTACATTTTTTGCCAGAACATGGGATAATGATAGGCAAAAACCCGTCCCAAAGATGTTAAGTAACCATATGAGCACCAAACGAGAGCTCAAACAAGTCATCACAACGGCAGGAGTGATGAAATAGGCTCCAAAGTTTTCCAAGATAGTCATCAAATCTGTGTTTGACTTCTCAGCTCCGATGTATGTAAATGTATCGTCAACTGTCTAAAATTTAATAATAAACAGATATTCATATGAACATATCGCCAAATTGCTGTGAGGTCATCGTAAAATAGAAATCTAGAAATATTACTAAAGAAAGTTTGAGGTAGTTTTAATAAAACTATCGCTCTTCAAAGAGATAGAAAACTATGTAAGGCTTACCAAAGCAACTACATATGTATATACGTACACAGGTAGATTGAAAAGTGTTTAGTGTAATCACAACTTTTGTAATTTTCTTTTTTTAACTGTATATGTCACTAAGGCCAATCTTCGTCAATTTGATAACGCCTATTTAAGTTTAATGTGGAGTGCTTCCTATGTAAACAATTTCTTTTAAGTTTAACTAAATAATATATTTTTTATACGAGCTAGATAGCTGGTTTTTTTCAGTTTTTTATAAATATTTTAACTTATAGATTAATTAAAAAAAAAACAGAAAAATCAGAATTCATTTTAGAGGTATGGTTCCTTCGGCAAAGTTTCTTATTTTGATCCCTAAAATATGATTTTCACAGAGCAATGGGCGATTTTTTTGCCTCCCCACAAATCGACCCGGCCTAATACATATATAATGTAAGGTCTCGTTTTATGCGGTGGATACGTTCTACAGAAAAGCGCATATAAAAAATTAGCATTAAGGTTAATCTCACTGTCCTTTATATCGATAAACGTTATATGTCAGTGGAACAAATGGTTGAGCTTCACAATTTTTGGAGACTGTCTATACGCGGGCTTACTGAACAAGCCTATACGGATAATTTTTGGATGAAATTCAAACCGCACAACTTCAAAATCACATAAAAATAGTCCGCATAAAAAGAGACTTTACAGTATATGCCATATAATTGGCATTTACACCCTTTTTGGGTATTTGGGCGAGCTCCTCCTCTAATTTGTGGCGTGTCTTGATGCTATTCCACACAAATGAAGGGACCTACAGTTTTAAGCCGACTCCGCACGGCAGATATATTTTATGAGGAGCTTTTTCATGGCAAAAATACACTCGGAAGTTTTCCATTACCTGCCGAGGTTTTCCATTAACTATTGGAAAAAAACTTTTTCTTCATTTTGGTGTTTCACGGAGATTCGAACCTACGTGCTCCGATTTCCGAATGGTAGTCACGCACCAACTCATTCGGCTACGGCGGCCGCCTATATCTCAAAGTATATAGTTATGAATTATTTTCGCTTTCAATGCTTCATAATAGCATGAAAATAATACTCTATATTAATTAATTAATTAAAACATTAGAAACTTCTTATGACTTACAGTTGTGTGTATAACGTCGCTTATGTGATAACCAGTTGCCACGCCATCAAGAATGCATCCTCCGATTACAATCGAAAACCATGGCCAAAAAGAAATTGCCGCGACAAATTTTGTAACTGGTCCACAAATTGAAGCTAAGGCGTTAAATGTATACATGCATATGAATAAATTTAATTACCGTTATTTGTGTATTAGCAATTCTATTATGTCTTACAACATGTACTTAAATAAGTATCTATTTACAGTATCCAACTAAAATAAAGGCATGGCACGAAATATTTTTCATTCCGAGTTAACTTTTAACAATAAGACTCATAATAAAATTATTCGTATCAATCAAAACTATTAAAATCAAGTGCCGGTCGACTTCTCTTTACCAAGCACTGAGCAAGCGCCAGACGAATTGAGTATTCTATCATCCTTGTGACAAGCGTTTACCAAAATACTACCAAAGTATCAATCATGCTACATTTACATGTATGTATGTATATATAGAAATGCATGCATGAATATATATCTGATGATAGATGATAGATTACCAATTTACCAATTTTGGCCATCTATCATCCTCGTACTCAATGGTTGAACTCAGCAAACAGAATATGGAAGCAGACATAGTAACGGCGTAACGCGAATGATCATATAAAAGGACGCTCCTCAGAGTCGGAAGAGATCCATTTGAGCAGATAGCAGGGACAACATAGCAGTGAACAACACCATTTTTAATCTATAGTTTTGCCAACAGTCATTAAATTATTACAAAATAATTTTTAGAAGTTAGTTTCTCCTTTTCTACTTAGCCACTATCTGACCGAAATCATGTTTCGTATTTTTTGTAGTAATCATTTATTTAATCCACCTTTCTTACGTTGTACAACTAAAACAAAGTAAAGCCAAACGTATCATTTGAAAATTTCTCAAAAATAATTTTAAGAAAAAATTAGCTAATTCACCTTGGATGTGGCAACACGCGGAATAGCTGTAAGGAAATACCCTTAGTTATAAAACATCTTAAAGTCTCTGCTCTGCCGTATTTACGGTAAAAGTGTAATGCGGCTTGGACGAGGGAATCGTTTACGGTAAAGACCGACGGATATTGGCAGAGGAGAGAAAATGAAGCTTAAGAACATACCACTCTCCCAAACTCCATCTAAAGTAGCTCCTACTGTTCTAGAAGCTTAACCGGGAGGGCGACGTTTGACATGCCTCGAGGTAGTGAATTACGTCATTACGTCAAATAGTTAAGTTGAGGGCTTACCTTGTAAGACTAATTTCGGAGTGAACAAATTATCATGATCAGTGCTCTATAATATATAGCCCCCATTTCTGATATGTGATCAACTAATGGTATAAGAGCTATATCTCACAGACTATCAATCTTCATTATTTCTTGTGACGTAGCAGCATTGCGTCTAAGTCAGACATGGTTTATGCTATGTCAAAATTTTTTGCGTGAAACTACCTTCTAAGAATTAATGTGTCATGCATTCAACTATGTAGTATATTGTCACTAATTTTAAATAAATTGTTTCTTATTAACTAAAACCTTTACATATTTAGCCGACACACAAGTTTTCAATTTGCATTGGTATTTCCTCCAATTAATCGCGTGCTGTTAAATGTTTACCAGTGATAGACGAAAAAAAACTTCGAGAACCAGAGCTCTACGGCACAACCACATTACATCACTCAGAGTAGGAGTTCAAGAGTTGCGCAAGAAGTTAATTAAAGTCCAGCTGCTGCGTCAGCGAATGGAAATGCATTCGGCCAATGTCACCGCAGCATCAACGTCGGACAATCGAGGGCAATCCACTATTTTCAGCAAACTATACAGATTCTACAGCAGAGTTCGGGTATAGCAATAGGCAAAACCCTATGAGGCTGCCAAAATCGTTACAAGGCAATGCTAAACGAGCAATCACATCGATTCTCATCTATCCGAGAATTTGCAAATCGTGTTCACAACATGTCGATGTTCTTCAAATCAGCAAAATGTGAACACCATCAGATGAAACCGACTTTTAGAGCAACTGGTTAAAACAAGTGGTACTGTTGTGTGTTCATGACTAAAATTCCATGTTTCCTCCATGTACGTATGGTACATACCATAATTCAAAATAAGCGGTCTTAGTGCGACATTCTTTACATGAAAATATGTGTCACATACAACACCATATTTATGTGCATATATGTATAGCTTACCTAAAACGAGCAGTGACGTCACTATCCATAATGCACTTACTGCAGCATATGTGATCAAAAAAATATACAGTCGATTTGTAATGGCAAATGATTTAGACCAAACCATTTGAATTTCAATTTCCTCGGATAGACCTGACACTGTCACGTTTGGGTTTCCGCAGCTTTCCCCTTCAAAATAGAAACTTATTTTTATTTTGTACATAATCTAATAATAATTGTAATTTTTCTAATCAATTGCCCAGCTGGATGTCTTGTTACTTGGTATGTTAAGAATGAAGCAATCGTGCAAACAAAGTTTTTATGGTGCGCGCAAAAATGGCCGAATTTTCGACAGTTAGAAAGCTGTATGTACTTTTGCCAAAGTTACAACTCGAACAGGACCTGATACAAATGTCAAGGATGTTAATATCTTTAATCGAGAAAGCTAGAAACACTCGATGAAACATCCAGCAGTAGTCTACGACTAAAGATAAATTTGTGCTACTTAAACAAAAAATAAAAATAGTCATCTGTAAATAAGAAAGTGCTTTTGAAAATGCGAGAATTATTATTAGCTTCTATCGCGCCGGCTTTGGGCGCTTAGTGCCGCACATGAGAATAGTCAATAAGAATGCGCATAGTCACCATAGCATACTGTTTATATTTGATATAATGTGAATATGCTTAGATATTTTCTATTGAAGGCAAAACTGAATAAAAATTAATTTCTCATTTTCATCATCATTTCTTATTTACAATTGATTATTATGATTTTCAATTGATCCTCTAGGTAATTCAATCCATCCTCGGTTCAACTGGTAGCGACCACTAACGACCATTTCCAGCTGGGTATATACATATCTACATATGTATGTAAATTGTTTAAATTAGAGCTCAGCAACAATAACGGATTATTAACGACGGGGAATATACCGCTAGCCACTATGCCTGGCCAGCATCGCTCGTACTCGTATTATGATTTTTATAGACACGACACCTGAGAAATCTTGTAAATTCATATAAATGGTATAAGATTTGATATTCTTTATTGTTTTTATTTTGAGGATATTTATATAATTTTCACTAACAACTTTTCTGCGGAGAATAATATTTATATTGTGAAAGTTTAAATTTGAATGTCAATTATTTTAGCTATATACCTTTGGTAAAATTATGATCTGAGCTTATCTGTGAGTACTAGAAAAGTCCGTAGCACAACTAGTCAAAGGCTCTCCATGACCTCAAATGCAATTAAATACGATTTCAATGATTTTGGAAATCCTTCTAACACAACACACTACGGCTAATCCAAGTTGAAACTTCGAAAGTTGAGATTTATAAATAACTGGCAAAAGCTACATTAGATTGTCTACTTTAAATTGACATTGATTTTCACGATTGAGAAGGCCGTATCGATAGAAAACCTTAAGGCCATACCAAAAAGCGAATATCAGGAGTATTGTATTATTATAATTGACGCTCACGTCCTTTGTGAGGTGTGTGGTGGAACTTTTCCTCGAATTTTTCGCTATCGACCTTTTTATGCCACTTCCACACAGCAGGTAGTTTATACGAGAAAATTTTTGGCCGCAACAATTACGAGCTTTACCATTGCTGCCGTTGGGGGACGCTATCAGAAAAATCTTGTTCTACCTCATTAATGTTTAGAAGTGATTAGAACTTTTCCCGCTGTTCGTAACCTTAAACACGAATTGATTGAAGCTCTAATTTAAATCTTCTCTTCAACTTTTTGACATACATATGTACATATATGTGTGTATGTATGCACACATATTTTTAAGAAACGTACTTTGGAAGTAAATCAGCCGCATTACGAAACCAAGGGGATTTTTTGATATATCTGATGCTCCTTCATTCTGGCAGCTCTCCTGGGTGATTCCATATATTGACAACGCAAGATAAATACAACCTTGAAGCTGAAAAGGTATACCATCGATGTGTTTATGTACAAATAAATAGCTTCTAATGCTTGAAGATATATGTACATTTGTGTCACATAATTAAGTCACTTGATATCTTTACAATATTCTCCACATTCTTCATGCACATTTTTTGATACACTTCTATAAAAATATATTCATTGTATTACAAAAACCTTATGAACCAAACTTTGTACAAAATTCACAAAACATTAACAAATTAATTAAAGTTCTAATATAATATAATATAATACAAGTTTGAAGTGGCTGAAAATTCGGCAGTTTTTTTAAATTTGTTAAAATTTTGTAAATTTTGCACTAATTTTGGAACTTGGATTTGTAAGGACTTGTTAAGCAATGAACCATATTTTTATGAAAAGCTAACGAAAAAATTCAGCATGAAAAATATTGAGAATATTGTAAAGAGATCAAGTGACTTAATTATGTGAGCACAAGTGTACATAGATGTATATATATATATATAAATATATATATCTACATATATATCAATGTATGAGTAATAGTTACTAAAATAGTATTTCAATCATTTTTGTATTTTTGATTTAACTTAATGTCACACTTAAAAAATATTATATTAAAAAAACACTCGTATACTATTTTCAGTCCTTTTTTTTTTGTGTGCATTTTAATAAATGGCAATGTTTACCAAAATCACAAGAGCCATAAATGAAATGAAGCATTTAGCAAAGCCTGTATTGACATTAGAAGAAACCATGACAACTTTATTGCTTCTCAGGGAGTATTATTTTGTAGTTTGTAGTTTTTTGAAGATGTGGTAATCGGCTCTTCCTAGCTTTTCACCGAGCAATTTTTCATAACTTTTACTTTAGCTGAACTGACTGCGTAAGAAGAAAACCACGGCGATATTGACGATGGTATTGACTAAATACTTAGCTGTTGCTGGCGTTGACGAAAGTTTGATTTGATGGAGTATTGTTTTGTCGTTTATGATTGGACGCTCAGTTCAATATCTTATCAAAGTAATGACTTTGGCGTGCTCATTTATACACTTAAGCGAAATTCTTTAACGCGTTGTACAAGTATTGCATATCAAAATACAAAAAATATTAGGAATTATGCAAAACTTTGCTATACTCGTATGTATTAGGAAATTAAATCAAAAAGGCTTTACACCCATGCGGCTATATCAATATCTTATCAACTATTCTGTATGACTTTTTGTCTTTGATAAAAATATTACACTAGTCTACAATTAGATTGCTGTATAGAAGACTATAATATTTCTGAGATATTGTAGAACTTAAATATTCCATTTCGTTTCGAAAACGTCTTCTTAGAAAATGGCTCAAAAACGCCCTACTCCAGAATTTGATTGATGTGAGAGTTAAAACCGACTATATAGAATATTTAAATACAATATCTTAACTAAAACAGCAGGTTGTAAAAGGTTGTCACAATAAATTACTGATTACCCGCATCATCATGGTTTTATTCGTAGACATTCCAGTTAATCCATGATATTTTCCCAGAATTTTTAAGCTTTTGATAAGATCTTATCTCTCCAATAGAACATCGATTGGGACACCCCACAGGGGAGTATTCTTTGCCCTATTTTATTTTCCCTTCTTATTAACGGCTTTAGGATCTGTTTTAACCATTGGAAATTTTTATTTAACGCAGATGGTTTAAAATTGTTTAGTAAAGTGACTGGCGAATCGGATGTTTCTTCAAGACGAATACAAAAATATTTAAACAACTTAATAGGTTGGAGCGTAAAAAAAAAAAAACTATCACTTAATATAAAGAAATGCTTTAACGTCACATATTCGCAATCTCCAGATATTTTCCATGTTTATATAAATTATCAAATGTTGTTCTTTCTAATGTCTAAGAGTTTACGGATCTAAGCGTGGTATTCGCCACTGCATCTACGTTTGTTAATCATGTCATGCGAGAGATTATAGAGCCCTTAACACTATTTGGAAAATTTTGTAAAGCTCCCTAGTTCATTCTAATCTCGAATATGAATCTCCGACTTGGAGTTAAGTTTCGCCCTGTAACTTTTTAATTTTTTCATTCTATTATCACTCTACAGGCTTCAGGGTAAGTCAATAAATCTGAAGTCTCTTGCCAATAGAAATTCCCGAACAGAAAGCTTCAATATTCCTCAAATCAAAATACTGTAACATGCCCCTATACGAGGATTCTTTCTGAGTTTTTGTTGTGAAAACTTTTCATTTGTAGAACTGAATTCTATTACTCATAATATTTCTCTTTTGTTCAAGTTTAAATCTACATAACTATTTATCTAGTCTGCAAGGTTATTGAAATGAAATATTTTCACAAAAGCATTTGTAGAAAATACTTATAACCTATCTACTATTTTTGTATCCAAATTTCAAAGGATTTTCTTGTATACATTACCCCCATGGGGTCCATTTTGATTCATTCATTGATTTTATCGTCATTAACTAGTTCCACTCAACCTATTGGCCGCTAAATTGTTTCCAGATATGATCACTTACTGCGACTACTAGTTATTTCCCGACTTCGAGGAAAGTATATTGTAAAGTACTGACAATACTTACTTGCTAATTTCCGCCCGCAATGGAAGGCCAAGTTGAGAAGAATCTGCCTGCACCCAGCATGAATAAAAAAATAAAAAAAAACTTCTGTTAGGTGTTTGGCCGAGCTCCTCCTCCTATTCGTGGTGTGCGTCTTGATGTTGTTCCACAAATGGAGGGACCTACAGTTTCAAGCCGACTCCGAACGGCAGATATTTTTATGAGGAGCTTTTTCATGGCAGAAATACACTCGGAGGTTTGCCATTGCCTGCCGAGGGGCGACCGCTATTAGAAAAATGTTTTTATTAATTTTGCTGTCACCGAGATTCGAACCAACGACATCTCTGAGAATTCCGAATGGTAATCACGCACCAACCCATTCGGCTACGGCGGCCGCCCAGCATGAATAACTGAGGTAAATTCGCAAAGGGAAACAATACCGCCTGCCACATAATAAAGATGCTATTAAATATCTAATTTTATTTATTAAGTGTATGTTTACAAAACCTTACACACCAGAAGCACAAAAGACTTAAAGATAGAGCTAGATTAGAGCTTAGATAAAAATGGAGATCTAGGAATGTAATGAGCCCATAATATTGTAACTAGTTATACTAAAATAATACTGGGATGCAAACTGAAATTAATGGTTTAATTAAACAAGCCAAGGTTTAGGATTTCTGAAATACTAAGCGTTGAATCTCTTTATACATGGTCCATTACCGCTTTCATTTATTCGCAAATTAAAAGATATATAATATTTGTAAAACAGAAAGATATGCTCGTTGACTTTCAAACACTTTTCTCCGATAATACCTTGAGTCTGGATGGTAATGTTATATCAAATTTCAAAAACTTGCATACTTTTTAAAGTGATGGCTTAGAATGAGATTTTGAGGAAGTTCAGATGGAATTAAGTGTTTGGTATAAAAGGAAAGTTTGAAAACGAATGTCGAAACCATTGAACGTGTCGAAAGGATGCACCGGCGAACATAAATACATATGTAATATATTAATTAGTCAAGCAATTATAATGTCACTAGAGCGATTGAATGTGGCAGCACCTAACTTCCATGATGGAAAGAAGTTTAGGAAAATTTGCTTTTTCTGTCGTCAGCTCAAATAATATCTCAGAATTTCATATTTTGTTGCACAGAGTTATTATCGTTTCATTTGTTCATTGCTACTCCTTCTTTCAAGCTAGGCTCAACAATTTTCGATCTAATTAAGATCTCGCGAGCTTTCGCACCACGGCAGCAACTGCAAATTTGGCTAGTTGAGGGACTAACGACTACTCCGACTTAATGACTAGGTGCACCATCTTGCATGAAAATGTAATTGTCTGAGAGTAATTGTCATTGCTCCCTCAACGAAATGTACTGATCCAAGTCGTTCAGTTTTGGAAAAATACCAGCAGTATTAAAGAATATGTATACAAATGATCTATCCTTTATATATATGTATATATAAACTCGTACACATATACATATTTGGCGCATTCACCTTTTTTCGTTGTTTCTCCTCCTATTTGTGGTGCGCTTGATGTTTTTCCACAAATGGAGGGACGTACAGTTTCAAGCCGGGTCCGAACGGCAGATGGTTTTTTATCAGGAGCTTTTTCAAGACAGAAATACACTCGGAGGTTTGCTATTGCCGGTCGAGGGGCAACCGCTATTAGAAAAAACGTTTTTCATTTGATGTTTCATGTACGGAGACTCGAGCCTTCCCACTCCCGAATGGTAGTCACGCACCAGTAATTTTCTTAACCTTAAAGGAAGTAAAAAAAAGGGACAAATTGTTAATCGTTCAGACGAGATTTAGAAGCAGCCAATGTTGATTTAGTCATAAAGTTTTCATGAAGTCTCAAGGAAATTTTGACAAAACACCTGAATAACCACATTAATATATTCAGGTTTTTCGTGTGTACGCACTGTCACCTCTATTTTAGCTTAGATAAATCTTTTAGCAGCGCAATAGGCTTTGACTTTTCATGCCTGAATGCATTTACGTCGGCAAGTGCTAAACAGATAACTTGAATTCAAATTTAAATTCGTACACCGTAGCGCAGCGCACGGCTGAGCCATTGTTCGCCCAAGCATTGTGAGACTTTTGCGTGTTGATTTTGTAATTTGAGATTCCTTCATAATTACTTTGTTTGTTTGAATAAGGCATGTGATCTGCATTTGCATATTAAATTAATGTTTTAATATCGAAAGTCGAGTATTTTCAGCGTAGTACAGATCTTAAATATTTGTATACATAAATAGTTTTTTGTGCACATACTCGCACGTATGTGTGTATATGTACTATGGGTAATAATATTTAAGTACATATATAAAATGAAATATATTTGTTCATATTGTGTAGGTTATTTTTTAATTCAAAATGTTAGTTGAATAGTATTTAGACGCGAGCTGAGAGTATGACCGGTTCTGCTTCAATTTCTGCCACCTTTTCCTTGAGTTCTGCTACAGTTTCCTTCAATTCTGCTGCAGATTTATTCGTAGTTGTTGTCCCCAGGATTTCAGGTTGCTCAGTAGCATGCTGGTCGGTGTCATGACTTTCCTCCGTGTGGTCGGTTATCTTTTCTTTCGCTTCCTGTAGTTTGAGGTCCTCCTTATGACCATTAATCTCCTCAGAACTTTTCTGTGCAGGAGCAGCCTGTATATTTGTCTTTGTTATGGTTATTTGTGTTGGATTGGAACCAGAGTCCTTAAAAGTAGCTGATATTAGTTTTGTGTGGTGCACCTGGAAGGCTGGTACCACAGGCAAGTCCCCATAATGGGGTTTCACTGAAATATGTTCAATTTGTATTCGATGGGGTCCGATTTCTTTAGAAGAAAACGTCTCAGTAGGTGTTTCTTTAGAGGCAATCGTCTCAGTCGGTGTTTCTTTAGAGGGAACCGTCTCAGTCGATGTTTCCATTACACTATTACTAGTTGTTTCCAATAAGTTCTCACCTTTCTCCCGCTGAATGATTTTGCCATCTTCCTCTGCATCTCCTGTTTTTCTCTTCAGTATTGGATGATTTTCAATTGACGTTGAGGTGGCTTCCGCGAGCTCCGGTGACTGATTGGCAAAACTGCCAACACTGGACGCAGATTGGAAAAAATTCTGCTCTAAATCGCCGACTAGTGATTGCAGTGAAACGGTTTTTAAACTTTCATCTTGATTATGTTCGAATATTCGTCGTTTGACTATCTGTGATTGCCTTTCTGGATTATAAAGATTCACGTTTTTTAAATATCCAGTAAAAATGTCATCTAATTCAGTTGGACGTGCTAGCACCATTGTACATAATGTGCCAAGCAGCTGAAAATTGAAATCAGTTTAATTAAATTTTATTGCGAAATTAAAATTCACCGAAAATAAGTTACCACAAAACATGATGCTTTCCCCATCATACTACTTTGAATCTGATGCGACTGCTTTCCCTCAAGCACAATTTCTTTTAGAAACAAACTTGCTTTGTGTAAGGCTTTTTAAAGTTTTCATCGTACACTTAACACAGAAGCTTTTGGAGATGAACATGTAAAGGTGTGAATTAATTCAGTTATGAGTCTCATTTCATAGCTGCTGACAGCCACTTTTCGTCCCCCAAAATATTTTATATTCTCGTAGCAAATATTAGGGCTGTGCTATAAAAAGTCTAGTTTTGTACTATGCATTTGAATATTGTTTTTATACCAGCACAAAACACATGGTGTGTCAGAGAAAGCGGAAGTTGAACCCGCGGCCCCGCCTGCGTAGAAGTAGTTTTGAGGGATTTAGGATATGTACCTATATAAAAGAATTACAAACGATAATTTCATAGAAAATAATTTTTTATTAATAACCATAATATTACAATACCCGGCATCCGTTGCTATGCCTCGTTGAATAAAATCAAAACAACCAATCAGAAAAATATCAAGCAAAATTATTTTTATTAATTTTCTATCTCAAACCGTTTTTGAACTTTGCATTTGGGTCATAGTTGAACAGCTTATGCGGATTATGAAGTCTAGAGTGTGCTATAAATAGTGGGAAATAGGAAAAACTAAGATTTTTTAGATTAAATTTAAACAAATATTCGATTATTAGTGACGAATAAGAGTGGTGGCGCGGCCTGGGGGTTGTGGGAAGGGAGTTCCATCATAAAAACATGGCTATAACCTTCATTGGGTGAAAATATGAATGTATTAAATTTTTTACGTCATTTGGTGTTGTCGTTTCGTAGTGATGCGCGGACAACGTACAGACATTCACCTTTATAGTATAGATATTTTAAAATGAGATTGAGAAGTTTAGGATAAAATAATAAAAGTATGTTCGTGTGTAGTCGAACGTTATATATCTCTGAACAAGTTTTAAAAATATATTTGAATATAATAATAATAATATAATATTTGAACCTTTTTAATATTTCGATTTCATTTATTTTTACTCCGATGAGAGTGGACGACGTTTCTTCAAAGTTGAAAACCTGGCACGTCACCCTTACATTTTGTACGAAGGCACGTCAACCTTCGTTGTTTTGCCGATGACCTATTTCAATTCCATATTAAAACGATCCGGTACATAGATAACGTCCACAATATATTTGTATGTTTAGTTAATTTTTAATCAAAATTAATATAAAATATTATACATATAACTCCATTGTCTTTGGCTTAAAAGTTGGAATAATCCAAGCTTTGAAAACACAAGAAATCTTGAAAATAAGAACGCGTGACGTCGTCGTTTTGGCAAGGGATAACGGTCCAGGGCTAAATAATAAAGTGCACATTTCATTTCACATATAATTTTTCTTATATCTCATGAAATGTTTAACTTTGTGCGGACATGTATTTCAACTTTTTACTCGAGCTACCGCTCGCTGCCCTCAATCGGAAAATGTTGACATATCGCTACACTTTCAGCTTTTTCGCAATTTCACTTTGCGTTTAGCTTTAATTTTTGAATTCCGTATGCATGTGAATGTACAGTGCACTATTATAGACAAATTTATATTTAAAAATCCAATGTTACAAATTTGATTAAGGAAACGAGAACGAGCCTGGGTCAAAGCAAGGTATACGTACTGCGATACTTAGCCCAAGGCTAACTTCATTATCCAACGCCTCGAGAATGTAAGCTGACCACTATTCAGCTATCAACTGAGCGAAAAAAACTAGTCTACGACCCAGACGTACATCCCCTTCACGCGCTTACGTTCTGGTCATACAATTGTCATACGCGCAATTGCAACACAACCCGGTCAACACCTGTCTATCCTGCGAAGAGCCCGCATTATTGAGACATATTTTACCCTACTCGATAATAGACACTAAATGACAAGGAATTTTAAACTATACCGATCCTATGGCAACAAAAACAACAGATCCTAAAAATCCCATCTTCAAAAATGTAAAACTGATGTATAATTTGCTCCAAGAAGTATATCTCCTCGGACAAATTTAAAATGCTATAGCATAAACTAAATTCTAATTAATTAATTAATTAAATCATTATTAAATAAATAATTAAAAGCAAATAAAATAATGTGAATTTGTTAAATCTGTATATGTCCGCGTGTGTTTGGTCCTAAATTGTATGAACTCTTTTACTTTCGTCAGTTTTTGCCACTCTTAAATGATGTTATTGTTTTTATTCGGATATTTAATTACGAAAACTTTGTGAAACTTGATGGCCTACTGTTTCTGAACGAAGCACCTTGAATTTTTCAAATAAAACTACAATAAAATAGTTATGAGATTTGTAATGGATGTCTTAATAACAAAAGATTATAAAAAGTATCTTAGGCCTTTCCAACGGGCAAGATTATAGGTGTGTACTCGTATATTTTGCTTTACTAACATACTATATTTTTGTGGTCAATTCAAAGCTCCAAAAGCATCACCAAGTGTGTATGCAATAGCTTCACCAAAAAATATATCTGCGGACCTTGGACAAAACAACTTCGCAGATTCTGCTTGTAAAGCTCTAAATGTCTTGGGCCCTATTGTAAATGCTTAAACTATTAACTATTTATATGTAGATGTAGTGCAAAAAATTTACTAAGTAGGACTTGTAATAATATAGTTATGTATGTATAAAAGCTTTCTATAAAAAGATCTTGCCAAATATATGTAAGTAAACCTAAAATCTTTGTTCAATATACATAAAGTTCTCGGCTTGATTAATCAGTAGCAGAATTTTTACTCGGAAGGTTTTTATTGTTTGAATTCTTTAAATATAGATACGAGAAACAATAGCATTGACTAGTAATAAATAAATATAAATTTGTCCTGTCCACCCACTTCACACTTCTTCAACTGCTGTAAAAAAAAGGAAAATTCATACTATACAAGTATATGCTTGCATGTACATACATACATACATGGAATGAAACGGAATAGCTTTGCTTCGGAAATATTTTTTTTATTATTTTTAGAAAGAGACTATTAGCTATTATTACAGACAAAGCAAACCATAATCTGATGACTGTCTGGGGTTATTTACACGTACGTACACATGTATATTAAACGGAAAGCACATAAACTCATATACATACATATGTACATATATGCATATACAACACTAAGTCACAAGCACAAGTAATTTGGAGGGTATGAGATTCAAATTCCAGGCTTTAAAACGCGCAAAATTAATTAGAGCCCATAGTGTATTCCAAACTTCCTCCACTACGTTCCCAATTAACACCTTTGAATCGACAATTAACAGTCCATGTTAATTAAACTAAATTGCAAAAGCTCTCAAAATATAAACAAACATCAATTCCAGTTAAAAGAGCTCGATATAAAAACGACGTAAATTATGAAACAAAGTTTAAGTTGATGAAGCCATATTGCTGGGAAGTAGTGCAGTTGAAAACACAGATCCATACCCTATTTCGCTGTAAATAGGCGAAGCAAATTAATAAGGAAAACAGGACACGGCGCATGGAATTCGACAATCCAAATCCAATAAAAATGCTGCTAAAAACTAATATTTTCGTTTCCTTTATTATCTCTGCGCTGTTTGCTGTCACACTGGCATTGCCTTTGTTGGACGCCTCATCGGGAATAGACAACTCAACGATTGAGGATATATATGCCAGTGCCAATGACACACCAAAAAATCTGTAAGTGCTACCCTTCAACTCTTAATGATCATTGAACAAATTCAAACATACCGTTTGACCCATTTATATATAGCTATGTTGTTAAGGCTGTTGTATATGAAATTGGTATTTTGACTGAAGCGGATGATAATGAAACCAGTTTCGAAAGGTAGGTACAAAATGACTAGCTGTACATGCACGCTAAACCAATTCATGTCGTTTTAGTCAAGAACGTGTGGATTTAACCTTCTACGACGCCCACTCTAATCAGAGTCATATTAACCTTGGTAATGTGCCCTTACCGATACAAACGAACATTTCCGGGCAAGTGCTTACCGGCATTGCGCCCGTCAATATTGGCGCGTTCAGCAATCCTACGGAAATTTTGCAAACGCTGCCATTAACCGGAACCATTGTTAATATAACGCATAGCAATACGGCGTACTATCAACTTACGAAGTCGAACGCCAGCGACACGTTGAAGCCTCATGTAACGGATGTTGAAGATTTGACAAATGTGGCCGATCTCTTTCCAGTAGTCAGCAAGGTCCCCCTACAATACCCAGTTCCTGCTATTGACGAAGCAAGCGCCGTGAAAAGTTAAAATATTTACTATTTTGAGTAAGGTGCGCTAAATATGTAAAAGCAGTTGTTTGCCTCACTGGAAATAAAGACTGTGGATAGGTAAATTATTTATATACATATGCATGTATGTATATATTTATTTATTTAGGGTGTTAATATCGACATATAGAGGTGATTCTTAACCGTTACTACTAATTTGCCCCATGTCCATGTTCAATTTGCTAATACATACACAACACATACAACTTTTACATATGTATCAGAACGCAGACCAAACCAAAAAAATTTAGTACTTACATACCAATTGTTTCTTTGCATTGTTACCAAACTTTAAGTTATAATTTTATTGTATAAGTTTTATTTTATTGATAGTGGCAAAATCGTGTTATGGCCGAAATTATGCTAAAAAATTATTGCCAGCGGAGAATAGGATTTCTCTTTATTTCCATTTTATTATAAAATAACAATTTAGGAATAGATTTTGCAGTGAGAAATAAATTATAGTTTATAGGAGAAGTATTTAACTTTTACTCGTCACAATTTTAAGTTACACGAATTACTTTCAAAGACCTCATCGAGCTAACTTGATTCATTTTGCAACTGGCACAGTGTAATTAACCTCAGAACTCAAAACGATTGTCTTAAAGCGAAAATTCTGGATTTGCTGCTGTTATGAAATTTGTTTTATGTGATTACATACTCCGTGCTCGAAAGTAAATCCAACAACTATTTGGACGAACAACTTTTTATGGTGTAGTTGTCAAAGAGTTTTCAACAATGTGCTGCTTGCAATATTCCCACATAAATAAAGCTCCGGTAACGTGCACATTTAAAGATCGTAATACCCCAAACTGTGGTATTTCGATTGCGTAATCTAAGAATCCCAAAATATGACTTGGAATGCCTTCTTTTTCATGTCTGGAAATACATATACGGATGTACATATAAGTATAGCATGACAGTAAACCTAAATTTATACATACACATATATATTATATTGTACTCACCCTAACACTAAAATGCACTTTCGGGGAAATTCGAAGCCAATTATATTTACGCTGTCAACAGTTTGCTCGGCACCTACAATTTTGAAACCCTCCGCTTGTTTTTCTTTGAAGAATTCTTGCAAACGCGATGGTCGAACTTCGGTGATATTAAGATTTTTTTCAGCAGTCATGCTAAAAGGTCATTATAAAAATATTTTTAATACTCGCAATTAAAAAAGTGGTAAACATACCTCACACTTCTAAAATCTTCTTTTTCAACAAGAAGTATTGAGCTTAAAACCAAATTTTGTATACCAAGCACTTCGCATGTTCGTGCGATCCCTCCCAGGTTTGGAATTTTGTCTATTAGGCTTGCCACTACAAACATCTAATTTGGTTCACTATTAAATAAAGTATAATTTGCTCTTTGAAAAATCTTTTTACCTCACTTTCTGCAGCTGTTTCTGACCTCATAAGACTGCTCACAGCACAGAGGTCATTTTCGGGGTTCATTTTGCGCTGCATATTAGTCAAAGTACTACTAGATGTTGGTATCTCTTTGGCAAAACTGCTTCTTTTTTTGGAAAATATGCATCTCGATGCTTCGTATCTGCTATAATCCATACTCGACAAATACTCTTCAGCTGGAGCCATAGTAATAAACATCAAAATGTCATAAAAATCGGTAGGATTACTTAAATAAATATAAGGCAGCAAAAACCGTACATCGTTCAGTAATTCGTTTAGCCGTGGTCCAATGGCTGATGCTATTCCTTCTTTTATATTGATGTGATTTGGTAATAAAGGTTCATCATTTCTGAAATATTCGAGCGAATATGTGAAATATGCTTGATGAAGAATCGAATTCAGTTTACTTACATTGAGGCATTTGATTTGTCTAAATTGTCGTAAATAACTAGCTGGGCATATAGACGCGTCTGGAAATGTGCACCCATGGTAAGGGGTAGAAGTTTATTTACCATAACGTCACGAAATTCCTTAGAAATTGTGTGCTTATTCAGTACAGAGTAACAGTGCACTATACTAATAAGAGACACCTGTTGGCTTGGGGTGTATCCGGCCACCTTCAAAAACAATTATATTTACATTAGCTTAAGTTTTGACAGCAATCCAATAAGGGACTTCAAAAACTCATTAAGTACACATTGCAACTGAAAAGAGCGCCGTTAATTATTAAGAATTTTTTTCAAAAATGATATCTGAGGCTTTGAAATATAATATTAAAAAAATTGTCGTTGACTGTTATAGCATTTAAATAAATATAAAATTGTCCTTCCTCAATGAGTCTTGTGAGTTTTTAGCATATTCATATACATAAATACATAATGCACATACATACATATGCAAGCGTATATATAGTGTGGTGGCCACTCTGCGATAAAACAACATTCTCTCTACAGATTTTCATCTAGAAACTTATCTACTAAGTAGGGACGAGTACCACTAGAATCGGTGTTTGATATATTCCTCCCTCATTTATATACATAGATAAGAAAACTTCGAAGTTCTGTCGGATCGAACCCGATGGAAAAAAGTAAGTTTGGCGCCCACCATAAAGCCTGGCAAGCACACACCCATCTTTACAAATCCATCATAACAGACGTAATGATAACATATTCAGAAGAAAATTCGGTCTCAAGATGAAACAAAAATTATCCAGAACACACTCCACGTATGTTGAACTATTGCGTAGAAGGGCATAATATTGATGTTTTAAAGGCAATTGTTGGTGTTGTTGTAGCAGCATAAACATTCCCCATACATAGGTATATGGGGAAGGCTACTGAAGTGACAGTCCTTGGCCAGATATAAATCCGGGTCGTTCCGGTAACGTAGAACCAACTGTCGTGGGTACTTCTCATCCGGCGATTCCATATTTTAGAGGACCTTTGTGATATGCAGCAGCACATTAAAAGAGTAAAATCGCAAGGACTGTCACTCCAGCAGCACTCCCCGTATGTAAGTATGGGCAATGCTTATGCTGCTACAACAACAACAACAACAACAGTAAAATCGCACACAGAAAGCGGTACATAATCCCTATTCAGTAAACTACTTTCCAAAAAAACTGGTAGTAACCATTTAGCTAAGAAAAACTAATGAAAACGCTGTCCATAGATCGCATAGAGTACTAAATTTGTGATCACCACTGTTCATACGCATGTGAGTATTTAAAGTTTTTCTTACTTCATTCAATTTATCTAGAATAAATTTATCATCAGGCGCACATTTCGCAACAAGAAGTTCGAGCATATAATTGACATTCGGTTGATTATTGTACTTCAGTACGAGGAGTAGTAGATCTTCATTCCAAAACTCTGTATTCGATTGTATTTTTAAGAATATTGCCTTTGCTATTCTCATTTTCAATCTGTGCTCCATGGAGTTTTCAAAATACCTTGGCTTTTTTATGCTCAACGTCTTATATATGTCGAGAAGCTCATTTAATATTGTGTTCGTATAGCCAAATGGTACAGATAAGGCATATCGCAAACGTATTTGTAGTAAACGAAGGCAATGCGTTGTGTCTATTTTGAATAAATACAGTTCTTCCGTCCTTCAAGAGAAAATTAAAATATAAGATAAATTATACTTTGATGAGTACTTTTTACCTTGCATCACCAAAATTTGCGCCTCCAGTCATTATACCCTTGATATAAGTTTCTTTATTTAGAACTACTCCGGAGCTCAAAACCGCTGCACAGATACCAACATTTTCAAAGTCTATACATAAAATTTGATTTGCATAGTCTTCCAACTGATTTGACGAGTATAGGCTTTTTAAATATTTCAATAAATTTGTCGTTCTGAAAATTTTCATATAATATATGTACATATTAAAATATCTATAAATAACCACTTGTCGTCTTATTTACCTACACAATGTAACAAAGCGATGGCATCCGATAACATCTTTTAAGTACTACTAAAAATGCTTTGAAGGTACTCATGTCGACTTCCTCGGCATTATTAGCTAACAATTGAGAGAGTTTTAGCAGGGTTTTATGTGATCCCGTGTTTAAAATATCTTCTGCTTTTACAGTGAAATTGTATACATCCGAAAATTTTGTTAAATACTCTTTAACAAATAAATCAGTCAACTTCTTGCGCACAAATGCTGTCTTATCCACTCCACACTTTATCTTTGAAGTTATTTCACTCATTAATGCTTCAAAAGGAATACCAATCAAGTCATCCAAATTCAGATCCCAAAATATTTGGCAAATGTTCCGCACAATTTCCGAGTTTTCTGACTCAAATACGAGCATCAGTGCAATCCAAATAAGATCCTCAATGTCCGATTTTTTTACAATTTTCAACCTATCAGCTATGCTGTCTAATAGATTTGACTGGGATAAACTCGATTGTTCTTTAATATCATTAGGCGCATGCATAGTACATTCCAAATTTGGATGAATAAATGTGAGTTCACCTCGCAAATTATTTGTAACAATCTCATAAAACCGTTGCGTCAACGACAGCCTATCACCATTCTCAAAACATTTTACCAATTTCAGATAAAAAATTTCAAAATTATTGAAAGGATCTGTAACATTATACAACGATTCTACCATAACGACAAATTCAGACATTTGCATTCTACAAATGGCTTCAAAGAATATGTCTTCGAACAATTCAATTGACTTTAACCGGATAAATTGGTTTTGAAGTGGCCGAATTCTTGCTGCAATTTTTAAAATAAACTCGTACGAATATATTGGTGAAATTGATTTACAGATACGGATATTTGTGAGCCAAAAATGCAAAGGAACGCATTTCAAGTGAACTTCTGACAAACTCTCCACAAACCGATGAAGCCCCGCATTCAAAAACTTCTGGATATTTTCCGTTGGTAAAAAGTAGCTCTCACAATTGTATAAACTTGTATGGTTGCTGGCTTTTATAAATTGTAGCAATACACTTGGACTTAAGTCTGCGCAGGTAAAATTTTCAAGAATGTACACAAGTGCCCAACGAATGACGAGAATATTTTGGTGTGACAGAATTTTTATGTATAGAATATCCAGCCACAATTTTAATTTGATGGTTTTTAAATGGTTTTGTTTGAGACATTCTAAAGATGGTAGTATAAGATGCGATTGATTTTCTTTTAAGTTTTCTAAGACAGTAATGTACGATATCCAAAAACTCTTTACTTTGAAATCAGCATTCGAGTTCAGTTTTTTCATCAAATATACAGCAGCTTTCCACTCCTCACGACCATCTGATAGTAATAGCTTATAAACGAATTTTTCCACATTTCGATTGACCTCCAGAGCATCTATTACTTCAAAGAATTCATCAAAAAACTGAATAAGGACATATATTGCAGTAATTGTAATGATATCGCTTTTTGGAAAATTCGTGAGGAGTATATGCCAAAGCCGTCGCACTATGTCGATTTCACAAAATGTTTTTGAGTACAATTTTAGACATAACAGCACATCGGAAATTGTTGTTTTATCCCAAGTATTGGAAAATAGTGCATCGATTAATAGCTCTGCCCATCCAGCAGTGAAAATCAAATTCGATCCCTTCATACACTCGTTCCGCGAACATTCTCCTACAATGGGGTAAATAACCTGTATAATTAACTTTAAAGATGATTCGTGCTCAGTATTTAGTTTGATCATATGTTCGAAGTAATCATTAAGATTTAGCGCCGTGCCGCTTCTTATTTCCATTTTGATGGCATATCTTATCTGAGATATATTTATTTCTAGCTTAGCTTTTACATTCAATGAGTTTGATACATTAAGAGCCTCCTCTATTGCTTTCAGCTGCGCTGGAAGTGCCACGAAGGAATTATCCACAAATTTAGACCATTCAACTGGCTCCATTGTAATACCTCCAATTATTATTTGGAATATTTGGAAAATACCTTACGAAGTACGATTGAAAGGATAGAAAGCAAAGCACATTTATTTTAATCTTTTAATTTAAGAAAACAAGGCGAATTCATATAAGGTGACTTCGGTAGAGCAAAAACATTTACATGTACTAGGTTTTGCAATTCGGTATTTTGAATGGCACGCGTATGATTTTCTTGCCTGATAATCGAACCAGAGAATGTTGATAAAATGAGATGGCGTAAATGTTACTGTTAAGTATTTTTAATGCAATTTAGTTCTGAAATATGGATAATAGATTACTAGGTTTGGCCTTCAGCTACAATGAAAAACTAAAAATGCCGAAGGGGGCACCGAAAGTAGTTGCTTTATTTTTCGCGATTTTGACAAACAAAAGGAAGAGAAATTACATGTTTTAAAAATTCAGTGAATGGGTGAATTCAGTAATATTGTGAATTGTGATATTGTACTTAAACTAATGGCAACGAAGTGCCGCATGTTAAATTGTGAAAGCAACTCCAAATGGGCTTATGTAGAAGGAAGTTATGGGACATGTGAAGTGTCAAAGTGGTCAAAGAAACTGCTGAAGAAACAGCAAAAAAATCATGGGATAACACTGGTAAAAGCAGGAAAAGACAAAAGGGATTCAGTAAGGATGCTAAATAATTCCATGTCACCAGATATACTTTATAAAGGAGCTGTGATTGGGAAATTCATAAAAACCCCCGACTTCATAAGGACTTGGATGTAAGAAGTGAGAGGGCTAGAGAGAACGGAAACTAAAAAGGTGCTAGGGAAATACGGCTACATATTGGGCAGTGATCGTGGAAAATTTGCAAGAACATCGAATATATACATGAGATACAAAGTCAATTTCTCAAGTTCCAAGGGGAGTTCCCCTAGCAAAGCGCGAGAAAGCAAATCAGACAATCCAGATAGCTCACTGGTTTTGCTGGTTAAAAGAAAAAGTGTAGTACCCGATTTTGTGTAGATTACAGAAAGCGAAATGAAGTCACGAAAAAGAACATCTACCCATTACCACGAATATATGACTCTCTCGACACTTTTTCTGATGCTAAATGGTTTTCTACTCTTCCAGGATCATGCGACCCACTAGCAACCTTCGAGTGCTTGATGAAGCAAGTGCTGAGGTGATTTCACTGAGAGTCTATTTAGATAGCATAAACATTATGGGCAAACGTTTCAGCGATTATCTGAGAAATTTGGAAGAAATCCTTCAGCGCATTGGTTCTTCATAATATTAGAAACTTTTGATGTGATAACGTCTTATAATTCGATTTAGCCGGCTGCACGCACGAAAAAATGTGTCGTTATCTTGTTCATGCGTCGTTACCTTGCTTGTACTGCAAGCGAAAGCGCGGAACGAACGACAAAGAGCACAATCGGCCCCCGCATTCGGCAACGTCCGACATCTGGCTCTCTCCTACTTGAGTGAGCATATATATGAATGTATATGCACATATGTATATAAATTCACATATTTGAATTTGTATATTCCTTCTTCCTGGGTGCATGGTAATGAACCATTTCTCTGTTGAGAATAGGACGATGATAGGAAAAGTAGGAAATGAAAGCGAGTGTTTCGATGGTAATGTGTTTTGAAAAAGGCAAAACGATGATGTTGCCTCTTAGTGTTGTTTACTTATTAATGTCTAATGCACAATCGAAATTGAACCTTTCATGAATTTGATAAATGTTTCGTCATTTTTCACGTTTGTGTAAATGTAACTTGACCTATTCCATTGCGATTCCATTTACCTCCTTCTCTATATCCATACAAAATATCTATCAAATAAAATTAAAATTTTGTTTTGCAACCATTACATCAGTATTTTCTTATGACGTTGTCACGTTAAACTATCGTCAGTAAACCGACTTTACAGACAACCTCTTTTTCTGCCTTCGACACGTTACATCTACATCATTCATATTGATATGTTTTCCTCTAAATAAAACGTCTCTTTATGATTCCTCTGATTTCGATCACTGGATTGTTAAATAAAAGTCTCAATGTGACGGCAGTACAACTTGATTTATTTAAATTCACCCTTAATAGATTTATTTTATGTTTAGATTTATGTTCCGATTAGAGAGCAAATTCTTCGATCCAAATAGATCAGGTGAACTGCTTTGACTTTGCCTCCAGTTTTACATTGCTCTATACGATACACCACATCATTCAACCTCTTAATCACCTTGTATGGACCTCCTCAGGACGCTTTCGGTTTTGAAGAATCCCCTTTCTTTCTTTGCGGATTATGAAGAAGTACCAAATTATCTTCCCTGAGTCCTTCAGAATTCGCAGGACGGACAAATCGATCATTCATCTTGTTATTATTTAGCTGGGAGTGTTGCCTAACGTGATGGTGTAATTCATCCATGTCATCCTGCAGTATTTCCCTACAATTAGCTTCGTCCATTGCAGGAACGGCGCCGTTGCTCTCGATAGGTTAGAATTTTCATGTACAGCTGAGTGATGGCCAACAGAAAAATTTGAATGGGTTTATCTCAACTTCGTTAGCACTTTCTAACCATCTTTTGCAAGTGATTCTCACGCGGTTTTACACTTAAACCTCAGCTATGATTTTATCCTCTTAGTTTGGTAAAGCATGCATTTCGGGTATGCAGTAATTAACAATAAATCCACAAAATTAATCTACCCGATCACATACGTCAGATTATCAATTATTATTAACGATATCAAGAAAATACCAGGAGAAGGAATAGCTAATTTAATTGCGCAATTGACTGCTAGTAATAAACAGTTGGAGGAAATCCTTAAAAACCCGTTATTTCCCTCGACGGAAACATAAAGCCTCTTGTCGCCATTTCCACTGCCATATCGGTAGGTTCCACTCCCACAATCCCGAAAGAAACTCTACTGATTCTCCTCCCAGTGCGATCTCTTTTTTCTGTAAAATGAATCCATAATCCATAATATTTAACAAACATTTTATTAGAATTATGTCTACAAACCTGCTTTCTTTGTCGGCGTCAATGTTATTTAGTTTTCACTTTGACGTTTCTTCTTACATTTGTAATAATAATTATCGATAACAAAGGGTTGTATGTGAATAAATATGGTTATTATGTAGGATTATTTTATAATCTCAGATTTTGAGAGAACATTTTGTAACGAGTAATCTCGCTTTTTAACTAAGGATTGGGATTTAAACCGATTGGGGAAAAGTAGATCATCTACTTATATGTGATCGTATTTTAATTCGCAAATTACTTAGAGAACGAGTTGCGTGCCGTGGGAACATAGTATAAATCTAAGCGAACTGGACTTTTTCACCGGACTTACACATGGACACATCTGGAAGGGAGACACTGGAAATTCTCTTTTCAAGTCTCATTCGCGGTCACACGGGCAAAATTGTTTTCGTTTACTACATCTTCTGGTTCGAATATATTTTACAACCCGATATCATGTAAAGCGGAGAACGTTCGTCAACAGATTCTTAAATATTTCAATGAATAGTGCAATCTGGTTAAATAATAAATAATTTGTTGGTTTTTTTTATTTGCATATATGTATATAAATTTTAGTACTTGAATAAAAAACATGTAATTAATACTTCATATATAAATAATTAACTTAAAATTAACTTGAGTATCTAGAAATGGGGGAAAAATTAGAATTTAACATAAACATGTCCAATAACTATTTTAAATTATACCTACTTTACTAGCAAAAATAATCGGGCATTTCCTAAGCAGCGTTCGGATGTTTGTCATCGTTGTTATCTTCCGTTTGATTGAAAACCAACACATAACTCAGAACTTCCACCCACAAAAGAAGAAAACAAATGAAGCAACTGTCAAAAATTGCTTTAAGATTGAAAATACGAATAAGAAGAGCAAAGCGTGTCGCTAGTACAGTTAAAATTCCCTTCTCTCTTCCGCGGCCGTCCTTCACCGTCGAACAAAATGTTTCCCTTCCAAATATTTCCCTGTGTAAATAGGCACTTAGAACAGACATAAAGATCACAATTTTAGTTTGAAACAAGATAGTCGAGAAACTCGATAATAATGGTTTTTGACGCCGTTGGCTTATTTGTTTTGGCACGAAATTAGCCCAGAACTGAAATTCTTTAACCTGATGATTTTGACATTTCCAGTTGATTCAGTAGCATTGACAAGTACTCATATATATTTAGTATATAGATATTTCGTTTTTACTCGAGGTGATGGCAAAAGTTTCGTGCTTGCATTTAAGTATTTATTATCGTTTGATTGCGTCGGGTGATGAATATTAAACAAGAATACAGTCTATTTAAGTAAACTAGTGTGGCATTAACAGTTTACATCGCTGACGGGAAAGGAGAAACTTTGTGTTATAAACACTATTGAATTTTAATTTTAGGTTGCAAAATTTCTCGGCAAATAGTTTTTACTTACAATTTATTAGAAAGAAGAAATCAATAAGTTTGGTACGTGCTGTTATTTTAATAGTAATATGAGCTAAATATAAGTTAATATATGTATTTATGTACATGCAGTGCTATATATTGGTAAATAGCCCCTACTCAGTTGCTGTGATTCATTGGGATTGATATTACTTTGTTTTGCACTCCTAACTACACTTTGTTGAAGTTGAATGCACTCGACCCAAAAAAAAAAAAAAAATAGCAAGCAAAATCCACATTCAATCTTACATTTGAAAAATGCATAATACGTCAATATTATTGATTGGTAATTAGAATGCGTTAAATAAAATAGCATATTGCCAATGCATGAAAGTTACAAAACTACTTGCTCATTTTTGATTTAATTCAATTTGTATTAATAAGGCTGTAAAATATTTATATCAGGTTTTTAAGACACCTCAGTATTTACATAGCAAATTTCTAAAATGTTTATAATGTATGTGTGCACACACATACATATGTATGTACAGAGTTTGAGTGCATACAATTATTTAAAAACTATTGATAAACTATCTGTCTATATTTGAATTCTTATACTATAATTTAAAGTGCGACTTATTGAATGTAGGGAAACTTAGAAATGGAGGCAACCGATTTTGGGGGTAAAATTGATACAATTGGAAAGCTTATAGTTTTCGATTTATTTTAAGTTCAACTTAAAGCGCGTGAACGCGTCGCCACATAGTTGCAACACAGACGGTATATTTGGAGGGCGCTATCACTTTTACTTTCAAAATCCTTTGCTTCCATTTAAAAAAAAAATTAAAAATAACATCTTTGGAATATAACACACTTTTTAATAGTTATTTCTAATTCTTGCAAGTAGGCGTTCAATATCGCCACAAAATTATCCATTATATACCAATTTAGAGAGTAAAGAGGCAGTTCTATGAAAGAAAAATTTTATCCAGCGAAAATTATTCATCAAGAAAACATACCATATGGTCTCAAAGGATCGTTTGTAAACAAACAAGTTATTTTTTTTTTGCGGAATCTGGTCTTATGTGCACTTCAGCTCTTGCGGCGGTTTGAAATTTGCAGTTTATAGGCAGAAACGATAAAATTTAAAATTTAACAACAAAAAGCATGAGTATATGAAATATATTTCTGGTATTTGTTTTTTTTTTTTGTTAACGCCTTAGCTTTGCTTACTTATTCAGGGCGACATGGGCGCAAATGGGCAAAACCATCGGGAAAAAACTATAAAAATTCAATGAGATTTTTTTGCAAATTCAAACTTACACTTTATTATACGAAATTTCATACCGAATTTTTCTAGACATTGAAATGAATTATTTTCATTTATGTGGTTGTCCTTGTGTTTATAAAAAATATGAGTATTCCCAAAAAAAAATAATAATCAAAACTAGTCAAAATATCAACAGCAGTCATTTGTCACTGGCAGAACTATATAATTTTGTTAAAACTTTATTAAGCTTATAAGTTATAAATATTTAACTACTGCCATCATTACTTACGGCTTTGGCGCCAAAAAAGACTGATTCTTTGACAGCCGGGTTTACTCTAGTAGTAAACTTTTCATGAAAAGAGAACTTTATTAAATAGAGAATATATGTATATATGTATGTATATGATAAACTCACAGTACACCATTATTTATGATATGAGAAATGTGTTAAGGCTTTTCTATGCTCATATGGACACATATCAATTTTTTCATCCCTTGACGGTTGAGCTATTTTACTCGTTTCAAACTTGATAATACTGATAAGATACGGTTGAACGGTTGCCTTTTTTGCTTTTTTCTTAATAGTAACATAATCAAACAAGTCTAATCTCTTTCCCCAACAGTTTGACTTAGTTTCTATTGGGTAATATTTATATCTGTGTGTACAAATACGTAATATCTATACATACATTAACAAATATATGTACAAGAATATGCTACTAGCAAGTGCAGTGATGCTAAGTGAAACATATTTTTATACCCGCGCTCTTTTGCCCAAGGATACTATAAATTTGTTCGCATAACGGTTGAACATATGTGTAATAGCATTGACAGACGGCGTCGTTAATCCGGACTACCGTGGCAGTTAATCTGATTGAAAATGTGGTGTGCCAGACGGTTGGTACGCGGATTAGTGAACACCCGATTTGTTTATTCGAAAGTTTTGTCAAAGATGGATCGCAGGCAACAAATACGGGTATTAGCCCTGATGCTAAGAAATATGTAGTTATTTATTAAAAAATCTTAAGTTGCAATTTCTCAAATTGCTCCGAAATACCAAAACAATTAATGTAATTTCGAAATGTTAGTGCAAACTAGCATTACATCCATTCATTTGAAAGATTGTAAGTTTGTGCTCATCATTTTGTCCCAGAATATTATGCTGCAATGATTGTTTTTAAACCTTCTAGTTCTTTTTAAAAGTTTGATTATTTTTCATTCACTATGTATTTTAACTGTCCTTTTTCGGCAGTGCTGCCATGAAAAATTCCCCCCTTAATTATGGGAATTAATTCCTGAGATAATTCCGAATTAAGTCGTTAATCCCGAGCATAAATCTCCAAGATAGATATAGACATATGTACATACATATGCATACTAAACATGCATACCAAAATTTTCAAAATGATGAGAGGATTCGATTTGGCTATGTCTGTCCGTTCGTCCATGCGCACTATAACTCCAACAAAAGCTAATATATTTCAATGAAACTTGGTACAATTTTTTTGTTCAAGCTCGGTTGAAAAATAGCGTGACAAATTCACTGCCGCTTTCTTAGTACCAGAAAAAGTTTTTATTCATTTATTTATAGTTGGGAATATGATATATATATATATATATATATAGATGTATATATATAAATATAATATATATATATATATATATATAGATGTATATATATAAATATAATATATATATATATATATATATATAGATGTATATATATAAATATAATATATATATACTGTTGCATATTATTCATTTCCAATCGCTCCCACGACAGTCGGTTCTACGTTACCGGAACGACCTGGTTTTATAACCGGCCAAGGACTGTCACTTCAGCAGCTTTCCCCGTATATGTATAGGGTATGTTTATGCTGCCACAACAACAACGACATTCATTTCCAACGAGGGCAATCATAATATAATTGTGTGTTAATCTTACCTAACCATTATATTAAGGAAAATATGAATACATACGTTTCTTATGTTTGGTATATAAAAACAAAAAAAAAAAACAAGCAAAAATATTTTTGCATGAGGCTTATGCTGGGAAAATTAAAAAGGTAAATTTTACGAATTTTAAAAACACTAGTATCTCAGAAACTACTCAACTACTACCGTTACAAAATCAATTATATCATTGGAGAGGTAATTAATATATATTTTTTATGTAAATACTTCTTAAATTTTTGTTGTAAGTTTTTTAGGAATAAAATTTGTAAAGCAAAATACGAAAAAGTTACATATTGTTATATTTACCTCTCTCGATTCATCACTTCTCTGCATCTCTTTGTTTAAAATTGCTTAGTTCGCAATCAACAAGTATACGTAAGGAAATGTTTTTGTTATGTTATTATTGTTGTTGTAATAGCATAAACAATCCGCATAAATGTTTGGGAAATGATGCTGAAATGATAGTCCTTGATCGGATATAAATACGGGTCGTTCCGGTAAGGTAGAACGGAATGTTGATATATTTTGCATCAGTTTTTGCATTAAAGAGTAGTGGAGCAGATTGGTAGCAATATATATTTTTTTCTCTCCAGAAAATATATATGTATATGATGCATTATTTTTGTTGTGACTCACTGAATATAAATAAATAAATCGTTAAAAAAATTAATCACTATATCAATAGATTATATATGAATTTTTTTAGCATTAAAAGTTGGAGGGTTCAGAAACTATAAAAACATTGTTTTAACAGCACACATAAATAATCTTGGTAGTAGTGCTCAGGCGTGCTTCCAGTTCTTTGCTACTACACCAACTACAGATAGCACTTACATTTTTTTTATTGTTGTTCTGAGCTACAAGAAGTAACGAAACGTAGCTAGGAGCGGGGCAAAACGGTTGCCACCGCGTTTTGAGCTACCTCCTCTTCTATTCATCTGTTCAAGTTGAGAGAAGTAGCGAAAGCAAATGAAGGATATGAAATAGCGTAGTAATTTTAATTACTGTTTTGCGTAATTTAGACGGGATGCTTTGAAAAACAATAAAATTATAACAGTTGCATGTGGCAGGTGGTGAGAAGCAGGAATCTTGTCTTTTACCCGTCCGACGGCGGTTGTATTTTCTACCGAAACGGTGCGTATTCCTTACTTATTACTATATTTTAGAAAACCTTAGGAAAGATACGATCACAGATAAATAAATATAAGTATAGCTGTTGCGCCTATAACTCGACTTATAATAATAGAATAGAATAGGATAGAATATTATCTACTTGGTTTAACGAAATTCTATCCTATTTCGGCCTTTTCTTTAAACTGGCACTGACTAAATGTGTAATATTAGCAACAAAGCTTAAGCATTTTACTTTCATGTACATATGTATGCATTGATATAGGCAACGAACATATATGTATGTATATCTGCATATTTATGTAAATATTTTTAATCAAATGAAAGTGGGCTATATTTGTGAATACTTTTGATAAGTAGTCCTACTCATACTTGGTTAGCCGACGGCCAAAGCGCTTCATCTTGCGAAAATTCACTGGTTAGTTCCGACCATATGAAACTGAATTAGGTTAATATGTACATATGTACATACATACATATACATATATATTCATGTTTGAACGGTGATCTACATATGCATGGCATTTGCGCATGTTAGACCGTACTTATACGAGTATACATATATATAAGTAAATATAAGGCGGTCCATATAGTGGTTTTTTAAATCATATGAAAACCCGATAAGGTCCTAGCACTCGAGAAAAATATTTTAGTTATTGCAGCCGACCGAGAGGAATTATTAGCCATAGTGGAACATGTTTTACGTCCGTGGAGTTTAGTAATTTCATCTTAAAGCGAAATATCGACCATGTTAAAGTAGCCGTCGGCTCTCCCCAACCGAACGGACAAATCGAATGCATGAATAGGGTCCTTAACCGTGCCCAAAATGAGAACCTCATATCAGACACTTGATGTCCTGTTCTGGCCAAAAATGCGAACCTTGTACCAAATACGAGATTGTTTTTACGCACAAGAAAAGCTTTCATCGAAAGTGGCGCACACAGTCATCGTTCGATTCATAAGGCAAGGGGTTAATAGGTTAATAAAGGAGTAATTGGCTGATATGATAAATTTGCTGGAAGTGTTCATAGCATCTACCGAGACACTCCTAGTCGGCTTTTACTTGGAGTAGCACCACATGCAGCTGATGCTATTAAACCCAGATAACACTATGAAGGCAATCGGTTAGCTGTCGACCATAAGACCAATGACATTACCTGGCTCTTAGGGATATGGACAATGCTGTTGCGGTTAACAGGAAATGTGTACCCTTATAATGAGGGAATGTATGAAGTATACAAAGGGTTAGGAAATTACCGGTATGTCATTGGCATTACCAATTGACTCGATTGTCGTATGATGATGTAGCTGGCGTCTACCGAATTAAGGAGTTAGAGAACAAGTGGTGGCCCCGCCGAGCAGGAAGACATAGTGCGGGATCCCTTAGACATTAGTTAGAGTTAAGGATTATTTATATGTCAGTGATATAAACCTGATATATAAGCAGCCGTGCGTTGCGTAAATTGGTTTAAGATAACACAACTCTGTGAATACAATAAAATAAAGATAGCAAATAACGGTATAACGCTATTTAAAAATATACAAAGTAAAATAAGCTAATCTATTCATTTTACACATATTTTATTTTGAAAGTGACAGCTCTTTCCCGCTGGAAATCTGGACAGAAAGTCAGTATCATATCTCCTCAAAACGAAATGATCGCTTTGCGCTTGAACAACGTTGAAAAATATTGCAAACTCATTTCCAAAACCCTTGGTGTTGCCCAAACAATGGGTTTATTGCAAATAAGTCAAAATCATATATTCTGACACAGTATATTTTCATTTCGGCTATGTTAATAAGCAAAACTGCCCCACCTGGGGATCGGAAAATCACACTTGATCATCGGAAAGCCAAACATCTTCGGAGAGTGACAGTTTGGTTGGACTTCGGAGCGGTATTCCATTTCCGTCCACGGTGAACGGTACAGAAGCATGATAAAAGATTTTTCGTGGCCTTAAATAAAAGACATGGACTTAAGCGATCTTTGTTTTCAGCACGATGGCGCACCATGCTACAATCGATCTATGGATAATGGGAATGTCTACTCCTCCGAATTAACCAATAATATGTATGCCGTCCAAAATCGATTTTAGTCATTTTTTGAACTTTTCAAAAAAAAAAAACATTTAAATCTAATATTCAACTTTCATATCCTTTTTGTGCGTTTTGTGCTTGTTGAATACAAATGAGGAAATGCATGTTTTTCTGAATGGGAAAAATAATAAATATTTATATTTTCTGTATTTTCAGAATTGACGAAATGTCTAAATATTCAGGAAAAAAATGTCGTTTGCTTTCAATGATGTGGTTGACTGCATTTTTCTTTTTCGTGGAAATTGTAGTTGGCTATGTAACAAATTCGATGGCGTTGGTAGCAGACAGTTTCCATATGCTAGGTGACATAGCAGCACTTGTCATATCATTTCTATCCGTAAAAGTAAGTATTTTGTGTCGTAAATAATGAGTTAAATCCTTACCTTATCGTATCAATTACACAGATGTCCCCGAAAAAGTGGTCTAAAAATACATTTGGCTGGGCACGAGCAGAAGTTTTAGGTGCGCTGGTGAACGCTGTTTTCTTAGTGGCTTTGTGTTTTAGCATTACCATAGAGGCTTGTAAAAGGTAACTTTTAGAAAATTGTCAACCAAAATTCTATACCTATATCATGGAACTTTGAGTTTTTGATCAAATGACTGACTATATTTATAAGTAATGCAACAAGTAAGAATCAATAGCGGTATTTGCTTTAAGCCATATTAACGTTCGTTCTCTGAAAGATTGCCACAAATTAAAAAATTAAAAAAAAAGCTAATATAGTATATAATACGTTTTCAATTTACTATGCACCCCTAACTGAAAGTAGAAAACAGCATTTGGAGGTGTTTTTATAATTCGTAAATTTAACATGCGGCACCTCATTTTTATTAGTTTTTATAATTTAAAAATCACAAGATTACCCAGCCATTAACTGAATATTTACATACAATTAATTAAAAGTAGCGAAAAATAAAAAAGTTTTTAGAAAGACGCCACCTGTAGTATTCAGCATGCAGCCTGTCAATATCGAGACAATTTAATGTCTGCCGGCGTATAAAATTTAAATGTACACAAGAATGACAGTGGAAACATTTAACAATTCTCTCAAACCCAAAATCTTCAAACATTGGGTTTGTCTTTTGTGGAAACGTATTATAAAATAACTAGCCCCATATTTCCACTCCAGTGGAAAAAGACGATCGTTAGTTTACTGAGACGGCAGCCCTTGGTCGATAAAATCCGAGTCATGCCGGTACGTAGAACTGGTTGAAATGGGGATGGGTTTTTAGTTGTAGCTCTTAACTTTTTTTCTATAAACATTGTGTTTCCCTATAGTCAGTCAATTACAAAATTTCAAGTGGTGACATGAGCTGTATAATATCTGCAAATATTCATAGGTTTATAGAAGAAGAAGAAATCCATGAGCCAAAACTCTTAGTGATAGTGGGCTGCCTTGGTTTATTAGTAAATGTCATAGGATTGTGCTTGCTTTACGGTGAGTAGATGTTCTATAATAGCCATACATAAATATATTAAAGTAAAAAATGTGTATACATACATTAATTCTTTTGCAGAGCATGGCGGTCACCACGGCCACTCACATGGTGGAGGTCTTACGAGAAATCACAGCAGGCTTACAGAACTAGCAAATATAGATGATGGCGAAGGTGAGCCCGTGGACTTTGCTTATGAAAAGGAGGTATGATAAAAATTTGATATTATAATAAAAAAGTTAAACTCTCGATAATTAAACAAAATAACTTAACTTTTAGAAAAAACCAATGAAGAAATTAAATCATGGCCACAGTCACGATCCAGGCCATATGAATATGCGTGGCGCATTTTTACATGTATTGAGCGACGCGTTGGGTAGTATCATTGTGGTGATTAGTGCTTTGGTATGTCTTACATATTTTTTAGAACGGAATTTTATTATAATCGTTTATTTGAGAATAGGTTGTGTGGCTGACGGACTGGAAATATCGATTCTATATGGATCCAGCTCTTTCCATCGTTTTGGTTTGCTTAATTTTGCATTCTGTTTGGCCGCTCCTACGAGAATCGGCATTAATATTGCTACAAACTGTGCCAACTCATATCCAAGTAAATGCCATATTTTCAGTCCGGAAAAAAATATATATTTTTATTTTTCTGTTTTAATTAGGTCGACGCCATCCAAAAACGTCTGTTAGAAAAAGTTGATGGCGTTTTGGCTGTTCATGAATTTCACGTCTGGCAATTGGCTGGAGACCGTATAATTGCTTCAGCTCACATAAGGTAATAGAGGATTAGATATGAGCTTACTTAGTTGCAAATATGTAAATAACAATGTGTGTCCATTAAAAAAAACACCGGCAAATTTTGTCTAAATGCAGTTCATAAGAATAGGGAAAGCATGCAAATTTTGCTGCCAGAATCCTTTTAAACTAGTTTGTTGGAAAAAGAAGCACATTTTGTTCATACGAACTTAAACACCTCCAATCAGAGATTTTCCGAAATATTACCATTCACAGATTTATATGTAGTTGCGTTTTATCATACATAAAAACTATGTATGTATGTCATACATTTCCTATATATATCCATATCCATGTATACACTCTTAAATGTACATGCATTCAAAGACAGATTTTTTTATATCCATACATTTCATTAAATAATTTCATATAGGTGCCGCAACCTTTCGGAATATATGAAAATCGCGGAAAAGGTTAAAGAATTTTTCCACAATGAAGGTATACATTCGACAACAATACAACCCGAGTTTGTCGAAATAGAAGGTTGCAACATGTCCGATGGCACGTCCAGTCTGAATATGAGCGGCTCCGATTGTGCATTAGATTGTCCAAGTACAGCGGAGGGATGCGTCAAAGCGACTTGTTGCCAAAATAATAGCAAATTGGTAAGTTCCTTACATATATATATACCTACAAAATGGTTATGAATTATTTCACGTTTGTTTACAGAATCAGGTGCCCTCACCGACGAATTCTCCCTACACTTGCCGCCAAAGGAACTCAAAAAATCCCAATGATGTTGAAGCAGGTGTGTTTTTAGAAATGTCCTAATATATGTGATATTGAAACGATAGAACTGAAATTTTTGGTCTAGGTTTTTTTATTTATTTATTTTTATTATTATTAAAGCATTTGCAATATAATATAAATATTCGTACACATTAGATTGGAGTGAAAAGTTGTAAAGTGTAACAAATGTAATGTTGGAGTCTTATTGCTCTTATACTGAATGAAAATCGCATACCCTATAAAAGCGGTCGTAGCATTAACGTTTTTCACTCGAACCTGATGACACGTTTAAATTTTATATTTTAACTCCATCTTGGTTTGGTTTTCAAGGATCTTCACTTTTGGAGTGTTTAGCCAGCACATCAAATTCAGTTAATAACGGGAATTCAGAATCTGGTCCAGTTATAAATGGAGAAGTGGTGTGACAGCTGCACCTTTTACATATGTGACGAAAATAACAACAGATCACGAGACGCACAAAAAAATTATCATCTTTTTTTACACTGTAACTTTAAATACAAGTTATGCCTGCAAATTTGAATGGCATCAAAACTTGGAATTATTATTGCAAAATAATCTTACTTGGAAGGTTTGTTTTTTAAACAATTAATAAAAAATGTAGCCAGAAAGACGACAGGTGCAATTAGTGAAAGTTTTTAGAAACCAAAAATAGGATTTCATCAAAATTTAATAGGAAAATTATAAGTTGTTTCTTCAGTAGCTTTGAAGCTATAATTCGTTAATTTATATTGAAAATATTCCGAAAAAGGCTAAAATAGTAGTAGTGTTGCTATTAATGAGATAAGGATTCGTGTGAATAGGAGTGATACAGATCTTAGTATTTCCTACTGTAGTTATACATACGTAAGTATGTTACATATGTATGTACAATGTAGCTTTAAGGTATATAATAATTTTTTCGCATTTTGTGATTGTAAAAAAAAAAATGTTTTAAAAATTGGATATACGTACATTATTACAATAAAAATTGGGTTTTTACAAAAGATGCTCGTAAATGATATTTGTATGTTGATATGGTATTTTCTTATTTGTAACCAACGAAGGCGTAATCGTTTAGCATATGATCCTTAACTTGAAATTTCTTCTTTTTTTTTAAATAAAGTGCTAATTTATTGTTGCTGCTGCAACACCCTAAAACATTTCCGAAAAATCGGCTGAAGTGACAGTCCTTGGTCGAATTTAAATCCGGGTCGCTCTGGTATCGTAGAACCGACTGTCGGGGGGGTAGGAATAGTAATTTGTTCGTATATGCGTGTAACTGATTCTCTTGTCCTGCTAAAATCTTGGCTGTACGAAACATGTTTTTCATTAATTCAAAACATTTCTGTATGGGAATGTTTTCAATGTATTTTGTGCTTGTGGTAGAATGCCCGATAAAGTTGTAAAGGAACTCGGTATGTCCCATCAGCTATTTTGTATTGACGTTCATTTCATCCAAGTGAAACAACCGTGCTGTTAGTTCTGCCTACTCCAAACTGGATAAAGAGGCAAACCGAATGGGTCTGGTGGTGAACGAGGACAAAACAAAGTACCTCCTGTCATCAAACAAACAGTCGGCGCACTCGCGTATCGGCACCCACGTCACTGTAGACAGTTATGAGTTTCGAGGCTGTAAAGGACTTCGTATACTTACGAACCAGCATTAACACCGATAACAACGACAGCCTTGAAATCCAACGTAGAATCTCTCTTGCCGACAAGTGCTACTTTGGACTAAGTAGGCAATTGAGTAGTAAAGTCCTCTCTCGACGAACAATTAATTAAAATTCATATTTTAACTGATTTTCAAATAAAGCTAAATTTAATTTAACAACTTTTTTAACACAATTTTTCCTAATTGGCAAACCACGCAACAGCATTTGCGCTC
Source organism: Anastrepha fraterculus (assembly GCA_037575425.1). Classification (NCBI taxonomy): domain Eukaryota; kingdom Metazoa; phylum Arthropoda; class Insecta; order Diptera; family Tephritidae; genus Anastrepha; species Anastrepha fraterculus. Next base: position 53,653 of record JAYXIM010032758.1, read on the forward strand.
CATTTTGATTTTTATTGTATGTCAGTATCACAAGCTAAATTTGTGAAACATACCCCAAGTGACGTGAACCCAAAGCTCCCCTCTAAAACTTTTCTTCACCAACGTCTATCAAGCAAACCTTGAAGTCTATTATCCTTGATTAACGTTCTTACAGGATTGTGCTCAGCTTAAAAATTCACCACAGTTAAAAATTTAATTAGCAGAGTTAGAGCTGTACTGAAAAATCATCTCGCAACTTCAGAAAAAATCGGCTTGTTTATCATCTAGAATTACATCACAGCGAAATTGCGCTCATTTTTCTACTTCAATAAAGAAGTTGAGAGAACATATCTATCGCGCCACCCTTATGCAGTTCTCAGTGCATTTGAAAGGAGCAGGTGTTGCGCTAAGGGAATTGTAGAGGTTTGATTATATTTTTGTATTTACAAACAATGTTTTCTTTCTATTATCTTCTTTTTTATAAATCTTACCTAAATTTATAAATTTCCGCTTTGTGACATCTCTTCTTAGTTCTTACGCATCTCTTCTACATTCACTACACGTCAGTTACGTTTATGTTTATTTTCAACCTGCACATTTTTGTGTGAAGAGGGCCTTATTGAACTCGATTTGAAGACCTTCGAATTTTTTATTTGATATATTTTTAATCCTTGGTTTATTCCTATGTTTTGATTTGCTTTTTCTCTGCTATTATGTGCAAAACTGAAATGGAACTCTTAGCGTAACAAATTACAATATTTAAAATGTTCGTTTTTATAACGAAACAAGAGAAATAGATTCTAATTGTAATAGGTCAGGAGATATACAGAATTATGGCGGCAGAAATATATATTTTATGGGAGTTCATTCATGAAATATGTAAAAATAGCATTCATATAATTAGGTTTTGTCTTTAATTAGGAAATTGGAATATGATATAAACTAATACGAACAGTTTGCATTATAAAGAATATAGTTTTATGTTTATTAATATTTTTTTTGATTTCTAACAGAGTCCTACATAGCATTAAGTACTTATTACTTATCCTCAATGATACCCTCATTGTTTTCCTCTACGATTGCTTCATCCCACGGACCGTGAATATTGTGTTTATATTGCTGTTGCGCCACAAATATATATGGGCAGAGTATATTAATGAATCCCGTGAACAGGACGTAGAAAAGAAGAATATTAATTGAAACATTGTACAACAAACAACAGCAAAGTACAAAAATTGGCACCAAAAAGTACCAGTGCCAGTATAAAGATGTAAAAATAGGATAAAGTACAAAAAATACAGCCGCTTCCACAAGCAGCGCAAATGCATGAAATGCTGTAGAAAGTCGGGAAGCCAGGCAGATAGATGCAAATATTGCCGCATTTAACGATAATGCTTTAGATACCATTGCCGCTGATAAGCCATAATCACAGAAAATCAGATTGAGAAGTAACACAAAAAACGTCATCGAAAATATTGTGTCTGTACTTATAGCATTGGTTAGACGGTGTAGTAGAGGGGCGAAGAGATAACCGAAAACTAAAACACTTAATAATGTTTTCGAATCCTCCAAAATACATTGAAAATCAAAAAGCTTCCGCCCGCGGTAGAAAATGTACCCTATTGAAGTGGATAAGCCCGTCACAAATAACACATTGGGTGGCGTGACGTCCCCCGTGTAAAGAAGATAAAAAATAACCAAGAATAAGGTAACACATGATACTTGATTATTTAGCCTTGTAATCCCCTTAACAGCTTCCTCGAAAGTGAAAAGGCGTACGTTTAAATTTGTGCGTAACTCTTTCAGAAAACTTGGATCGGTGTAATTATCATCATAATCAGCATTTTCGTAAAGACTTTTCTGCCATTGCCTGCGAGAATGCAGCACCATGTTTTTCCAGCTTAATTTGTCTGAAATGAATTCATAGTTCTTAAAACATACGAATCGTTAATGATTGGTAGCCTTACAATTTTCATATATCTCGGAACCACTTTCCTAAAATTTGTTAACCATAATACAACCACAAAACTATGATCAATAATTTTCGGAATAAGTTGCGATCCCATACAATGTTTTAAAATTAATACATTTTTAAAACAAAATTTGTACAACGATTTTAGGTGGTAGCATTTGAGCAAGAACAATATTTATATGGATTAGGTTTTTGCAAAAGCTGACTTTAATTGTCAAAATCAGCTGATTACGACTCAAGGCGAATTTAAGTACGTTCACATCTGCAATTATTTGCAATAAATCCACAACATTAATCTACCCGTTCACCATATGGCAGATTACTTGCAATTTTGACAATTATCTACCAAGACTGTTTCGAAAGGTTTTTCTTCATAGAAATTACTTTGGTGGAATATTCTGGAGATTTTTGTTTTTTAATTATTATTAACGATATATTTTCATCATATCAAGGAGAATAAATAGCTAATTTAATTTGGCAATTGGCTGATATTAATAATCAGTTGCAGGAAATCCACAAACGACGTTTACTGAAGTTTCAAAAAATTATGTCAGCAATATATATATATATATTGGCGCATACACCCGTTTTGGGTGTTTGGCCGAGCTCCTCCTCCTATTTGTGGTGTGCGTCTTTATGTTGCTCCACATATGGAGAGACCTACATTTTCAAGCCGACTCCGAACGGCAGATATTTTTATGAGGAGCTTTTTCATGGCAGAAATACACTCGGAGGTTTGCCATTGCCAGCCGAGGGGCAACCGCTGTTAGAAAAATGTTTTTCTTAATTTTGGTGTTTCACGAACCTACGTTCTCTCTGCGAATTCGGAATGGTAATCACGCACCAACCCATTCGGCTACGGCGGCCCCGTAATCAGCAATACGCATTCGAAATTCCATATTACATTTTATAATAAGTAATAACAGTTCACATTTTATGGACACACGTTTTTTCCGTTATGAATGCGTAGTTAATTATACTAAACAAACATTTTATTAGAATAATATCTACGTTTTTTTACACGCGTAAAAATAATGATCTATTACACAGAAAAAACAGGGTTGTATGCCAAAAAGTTGGTTATTACATAGGATTATTTTATAATCTCAGATTTTGGGAGAGAAATTTTGTATGGGAAACCTCGCTTTTTAATTACGAATTGGGAGTTAAGCACGAAAAAGTAGATCATCTACTTATATGTGAACGTATTCGTGCCCATTTACACACGGAAACATTTGGAAGGGAAACATTTTGTTCGACGGGGAAGGACGGCCGCGGAAGAGAGAAGGGAATTTGTCTCCTGTACTGGCGACACGCTTTGCTCTTCTTATTCGTATTTTCAATCTTAAAGCAATTTTTGACAGTTGCTTCATTTGTTTTCTTCTTTTGTGGGAGAAAGTTCTAAGTTACGTGTTGGTTTTCAATCAAACGGAAGATAACAACGATGACAAACATCCAAACGCTGCTTGGGAAATGCACGATTATTTTTGCTAGTAAAGATAGTTTGTTGAATTCTAATTAGATACTCAAGTTAATTTTTTATATATGAAGTATTTTTAATTTAATTTTTTTATTCAAGTACAACAATTTATAAATATATTTAAATAAAAAAAAAAAAAACAACAAATTATTTATTATTTAACCAGTTTGCATTCTTCATTGATATATTTAAGAAATTGTTGACGAACGTTTTCCGCTTTACATGTTCACGGGTTGTAGAATATATTCGAACCAGAAGATGGTAAAGTAGTAACCGGCAAAATGTTGCCGAAAACAATTTTACCCGTGTGGCCGCGAATGAGACATGAAAAGAGAATTTCCAGTGTCTACCTTCCAGATGTCTCCGTGTGTAAATCCGGTGTTATTAGTCAAGGAGTGTCTATCCGAGGAAAGGGAATTGAGTACTGAAGGTGGCGCCATTAAAAAACAGTTACTTTCTCTGACATCAGCTCTCTTCGCAATACAAAACAAACAAAAGCAGGAGAAATTGCAATTCCATTGCTTTCGCCTACTCTTCTTCTTCACCATTCCTTTTGCTCGTTTATCCATGAGCTCTTACTACACGGCGAATTCTGAAGGCACAATCTGTATTCTATCATTATTGGTACCCGAGGTGATGATATTTCAAGGCGATTTAAGTACCTTTGGTGGTGCCTTGCGAAAGAAGTTACTTTATTTTTGATGATTTTAACAAGTCTTACATAGGCTCCCTTGCCGATCCAAAACAAGCAAAAGAAGAAAAAATTTACATGTTTGGGAAAATTCATTGAATGGCTTGGTAATATTGTGATTTGTAAGATTTAAATTAATCAAACTAATGAAAACGAAGTGCCGTGTGTTAAATTGTGAAAGCACAAATTAATGTAAAGCCTCCAAATGCAGTTTGTGTGCGTATGATTTCTTGTGTTCGGTTGTTTCCATTGCTTCAGCCTACTCTTCTTCTTCCACACTAGTAGTACGCCTTCCATTTGTTTGTTTATTTATGGGCTCTTACGACACAGCGAATTCGGAAGACGCAAACTCTTACTCTATCATTCTTGGTGTGATTACAAGATGAATTGAATACAGAAGGTGGCGTCTTCCGAAACCATTACTTTATTTTTCGCGCTTTTGACCGGTCTGATGTCAGACACCTTAATAATACAAAACAAACAAAAGAAAGAGAACATACAATATTGTGTACGTTTGTTTGTCAAAGAAAAGTATTGGCAAAGTAAAAAACAAAGAATGAATCTTGTCTTGTTCCATTCTGGGCTGACAGCCACATGGACCCGGCGAAAGAAAATAAAAAAATTATCTGATTTACTAATAGCCCCTTCAACACATTAAAGTCGGGGGATATTGACGAAAGTAAGTTAGGTAGCGTGGCGACCGCTCCTCGTTTTTCGTTTTTTAAAATAGTTTATTTAAACTCTTAAAATTAAATTAGAATTAAATCGTATTACTACGACTCCCGCCTTTAAGCTACGCCTTGGTCTTGGGCAAAGCTGTAAAAATTAAAAATTAATATCAATACATATTTTGGGAATATATAAAAGTTCTGTTACTCCTGTCAGCTTGTAGACGTTCCCAATCAATAAACAAACAGTTGGCAAATTTTATTTTGTTTTAATGCACAAATTGGTATTAAATAAACATATATATAATTTTACATTATTATGTTGTATTACAATGCATTGCTTTTTTATGTATATTGGTACTAATTTTCAAATTATTTGTAGATTTCATATTGGAAATGTTAAAAAATCAAATTAATAAATAGTCGAATCATAATCACCGAGACATTACTGACTAAAATTTTTATATAATGTGCACACAAGGCTATATGAGTAAACTTTCATAACTATGCTGTTAAAACAACAACAAAGTAAACTTTCATAATCCGTGTTCTATGAAAAACTAAATCAAAATGCAGTTAATTATAATTGATTTTGGAGTTGGTGTGGTAACGCCATTGTGAGGTATTTCTGCTTTTTTGGTGAATGTGAGTACAGTAGGAAAAGATATTACGTATAAATCCTTAAGTGAGTGGCTGTTTGTGCATTTAATTAGTTCGCCAGTACTTTAAAATACTTTATTTTTAATAAAAATGTTTCAGAAAACCGTACTAAAACCCACAACTTCGTTGAACGAAATTATTTCGAAAATTGATAATAAAAAATATGAATGTTTAGTGTTGGACTTCTTGCTTATTGACAAATAACCAATAAATTTGCAAAACAATATAGTTATCAATTAATGGTTAATTAGTTATAAGTTACAATCGATTTTCTTAATATGAATACGTTAAATAATTTAGCGATTTGGAGAAAAATTGTGGAGTATATAGTTGTACTATTCCGTTCGTTGCTATGATGTTTGCACTAGAACTTTTACCGGCCGTAACATCGCTTTCGTAACTGTATTTGCAATAATGAAATTTTATAATAATTTGGGTAATAGAGAAATAATTACGAGATATTTTGTTTTAAATTAGAGAGTTTGTGCACAATTAATGTCGCTTTTATGAACTATTTTATGTATGTAATGTGTAATGGGATCATTATAGCAAACCATTTTTATTTCGTGCATACACAAATTTCAAACGATTTTAAATATGCTGATTAAAATACTTAGCGATTATGACTCAAACTTTTTTTACCGGTAGCTACGATAATATTGAAAACAAAAGGATAAAAAATCGACTGCTGTTTTTTTTTTACTTTATGTTAACTAACGATTTTAGGAGTATAGCAAATAAACCACGGAATTGTTGGCAATATAAAAATAAATTAGAAAAAGTTTACATGCAATTTGTATATTTCATCGTTTACATTGTTTAAAAAGTTAGTGTGAATTATTAAAAAATATACATATTTATGTGCATTTTGCACATCGTCAAAAGGTACAACTTTTTTGAACTGGTACAATGTTAATAGTAAAGTTATTAAATAAAAGAGGCACAATGGCCTTGTATATGTATAATAAAAATACATTTAAGGCACCTCAGAAATACACATTTCGAATATCAAGTTAAATTAGTTTGGCTTTAGATCTTATTTTACGAAGATGCGCATTTGCATATTTTTATAAATTTAGAATTGTGTATGTTATTGTTGATTCGTGTCGGGCAAATCTCAACCAAATGCAAGGTAATCCAGTAAAACGAATGGTCAATATCATATACATATCTGTGACTAAATTTATCTAAATGAAATCATAAAAATGAGATTTACTCCTTTCATTACAGTAATTCATAATAGGTGTTATTACTTGGCATTTGTGGATCATCGCAACATAAACTTTGTATTTTACAATCACACTTTATTTAAAGGTGCTAATAGACGTATAGTTTTAGTTATATCAAACACTCGTAATACTGGACGATGACTACATATCTTATCTTATGCCCAGCCACCAGTTAATTTGTGGAAAAGTTCTTCGTTTAACGTTTGATTATTTTCTTTCGAGCGCATTGACATAAATATATATCCACCAATAAATTCGTGAACCACCTTGCAATCTGCTGACTGACACGAAAACACCACGGTTTCATCATGAAATTGTATCATCATACATTTTATACCCCAATTCACATTCCACGCCTTCATCGTATTGTAGCGCCACGTTTTAATATGATCACCAGTGTTAAGGTCCATCTGCATTATTCGATTATGAGCTACACCAAGTAGTTCTTCCTTTTTATGTCCATCAAATTTAATAACAAACAGTGTCACCCCGAAATCGGGTAAGGATTGCCAGGCTTCGATATATTTTAGCTTTGCCTCTACCAATGCGAGCTTCCGCACATTTGCATGAGCTTCCAAAATTCGTTGAGCGGCTTTACCAGACATTTTTCGTAGCATTCTTGGCGATAAGTAGTCATTTGTGTCAATACTACGGGGGTCTACATTAACGGCAGCTCCCTGTACTGGTTTTTGTATACTAAGGAACGATCGAATACTAGCCACCTCACTCTCGTATGAACTATCAGCAAGAGAGCGACCTTTTGATGCTAACCGACAAGCGGCCATCCATCTTGCATACTGTTCTTCTGTGTCACAACGTATCCACACTTCACTATTTGGGCCACTGTGACCTTCGGGAGAAACTTCCAAGCGAATGGAAAATTTTCCCTGTGCTAGATTTACATCAGGAGTTACTTCACATCCCCGCAAGTTTATTGTTAATTCTGGCGCTCCTCGTCGAGAATCATCGGCGGTTTTGTACAGGTGAAGATGAAGATCTCGATAAGCAAAGAAATATCTTTTATAACCTCTTAAAGTAAATTTACGGGGCTTAAGAAATCTCAAATAATCTGAAAGTTCTGGAATTTTCGTGATATTGTTGACTTCTGTGGAAGCGTTTGGACCTTCTAAGGTAATCTGCAGCTCATTCAGTGCTGTGTCAATGTCATCGTACGTTCCATTATCGCCATTGCCGGAATCTACCACATCAAACCTGGACGAATGTGAATCAGCTTGGTAGTTTATTTGAAATTGTAGTGCAGCAAACATAAGTGATTCTTCTTCAGTGCATTCAATTTCCTCGTTAAGTATCGCCCATTTGGCTTGTTCGTACAATTGATTTATTCGCACTTGATCGTATTTTGGATTTATATCAAAAAATGTGTAGTACTTGAAACGCAAACAGAGGGTATCATATTCACGGATACCCTGCTCCATTATGGAAAGCGAAGAGTCTAACCAGCCTACATTCATGCGCGCTTTTTCTATCAAAGAACGTGGACGTAGAAGTCTCGCACGCACATCTGGACTTGGTGACCTTGGCGAGCAAGCCAAATTTTCGTGAATGTCGCCAAGACTAGAAGATGAATCAATTGTTGCGTAGCCGTTGTTACTTTGTTTCCAAGTACCAGTTGGAGAACTGATAGGCGTACTTGGGGCAGTGCCACTAGCCCCCCGACGTGGTGTAGAAGCATAAGGTGATACTGGAGCACACAAAAAATTTTCATTCTGGTGCTTCTCAAGGCTACCGTTACTGCCATTAAAAGCAGAATTTATGGGGATAAAAGAGTTTGTATCAGGAGCAGGATGTAGATAGGTAGTACCATTCGGGTCCGCTACTGGTATGGCTTTTTGGGGTAACTTAGAAAAATTTTTTTTAAGATGATCTGCCTCAATTGGTTTGCAAAACGATAATTCTTCGGGGTATCGAATATCAAGCCCTTTACATAGGTTTACTACGGAAGCAAATGTTTTAATCGAAAAATCTACTCTACAGTCCAGGTATCGTAGATCCGGTAATTGGACTCGTAAAGTCTTGTGCATTGGTGTGAAATGAAGTATGCAATCAGCATGAACACCCACCTGATCTAGAGTAGAGCGGGTACGCGTCAGCCACACATTTTTTGCAGGCCACCAAAGCGCATGATCTGACCAGTCCTTTGGGTTTTCTGGTTCAACTAATTGCAGCATAATACCGCCAATATGCTGATCACCACGTACCCGCAAAGTTTTCTCAATTCGTAGATCTGTGATAAAAATCCGTAGATTCCAAGAATTTTCTCCGACGTGAATCATTATTCTTTTTTCTGCCTCAGCAATCTGGTTGTTAACGCGAAGTTATGAGTTTCAGCTATTAAAGGTCTCCCTTTTCGCAACAGAATCTAAAATAAAAATAACTATAGCAGATGTTTTTAAGAACGATTAAGGCGAAAGCGTATATCGATGACGTAAGTTACTTACTGAAAATCTGTGCTAATATATGTACATATTTCGCCTCCGTGCTTAAATATTTGCAACTCAAGCGAACTGCTTATCTTTTAATGTAGCAGATGTTTACTCAGCGCTCAAACTTACTTGTTAAAATTGTACAAATTTATAGCTTTTAAGGTAGGCAAATTTGGAGCAAATTTTCACGTTTAATTTCCAACCTGCGTCTCACAATTTACGTTTTTTTTTAAATTTAACACAATTTCTTTTCTCAATATTTTTTTAAGCAAAAGCATATTTTAGCCACTATTTCAGGTCAATATCTAAGTTAGGGAAATTATTCTGAGTAAATCAGTAAATACATATGTTTATGTATACACATACGCACTGCTTTTACTTCTTTTTATTTTTTTATTAAACAGTGATCTTAATAATGCAGACGCGAAAAAATGTGTGACTGAATGAATAATACCTTCGTTGAATGAAACAAAATAAACGAAGCATACGATCCAATTAGAAGAATTCAGAGTATGCGAAAGCACTTGAAATAAGGCAATATGATTACATCGAACAAAAAACGAGAGATTTTACAATTATTAACTAAATGAAGGCGCAGAAATTTTCACACAATTATTTAAACTTCTCTCGGAGATTTCACTATTTAAGTTCTCTCTGCCCAGTTTCTATTTTTAGAAGAACATAGATACATCGATAAAGATAATAACAAAAGAAGTTGGGAAACAACGTTGCTTTTGTATTTCGTATTAGGGGTGCACTGAACCAATTTTAGTTCCGATTATGTGTATATCTATATTAATTTATACAATCGTTAAATCCCAAACCCATGGTGTATGGAATACAGAAGGCCCCTTCCGAAAACCGCTAATTTATTTGCTGCGAATAAACAAACAAAATGAAGGGAAGTTACTTGTTTATGAAGAGGAAGCGAGAACTGCGCAAACGCTAAACACAAGAAATTTTGTACACACTTTCTCCGCAAAAAAGCGAAAAAACTGCATTTGGAGATATTATAAAGGGGTACTATATTCTTATTATATTTTTTAATATAAAAATCACATATTCACCAAGGCATTCACTGAATATTCACAAACGAGTAACTTCTCTTCCTTTTATTTGTTTATTTTTAAATTTTTCAAACAAATTTAAACTCAACAGTTTAAAAATTCACCACTGCTAAACTTGCACTGAAAAACCCAAGGATGAAATGTTACCAAGTTTGCTCGTTAGATATGGTGAAAAAAAAAATGTTGAGGGGATTCCTTGGACTTCACGTCTCTTGGAACGTGTTTCACAAAATTTAGCTTGTGATACTGAAATACGATAAAAATCATCACATCTAAAGCTGATACCATTGGTTTGTTTACGGATACAGTGAATACAAATGTGCAAAGCTGCAAAATGATGCGCAAATGCCAGCGTGGTTACCCAATTGTGAAAAGTTGTGTGCTTTAAATTAAATCTAGCTATGGTATGAGCATTGGCTCTGATGATTTTTGTCATTGCCACAAGCTAAATTTTGTGAAACCCACCCCAAGTGACATCAGCTCAGAGCCGAATAACCGTCTGCTACGTAGTACACCTTTCAAAATCTTTTCACCATGTAAAAAACCCGGTCCTTATTCCACATCTTCACGCTTGCAAACTGGCAATTTTATGGCAAGTGGAACAATTATTTTAGAAATACTTTTTACGTGGTAATTTCATGGCAAAACTCTTCGCTAAAACAAAAACCAAATTCCGTACAAAGCACTCTTGCTGCTTCTTGCATTTGCGAGCAAAAGAAAAAATAGTATTAAATGAAAAATAAAAAAAGGTCAGTAAATCATTATGTAAAGTAAATTTTATGTGCTGAAAATGTTAAATAGGCTAATGGGATTAGAAGAAAAACTCCGTTTTTAAATTCCTTTTTTGATTTTATAATATATTGTTGCTTCAACATAGATCGTGTATAAAGGTCCCCAAAGTGGCAGTTCATTGCATGCGGTAATTGTCAAGCCATGTGCTTTGAAATTCACCGCGTAAGGTCTGCGATGAGGAGTCTCCATTTGCATTATATCACATGAAGTTGAGCCTGCAACTCCCACTTGCCCAACTGGATATCAATCAGGTCATAATATTTGAGAAAAGGTCCAAGATTGAGCTGGAGTATACCTGTCCTCGGATGGAAGCCCCACAAGACTACCCTCCACTGGCATACAGATGACTCGAAAACATCCGAAGGTATTGGCGCTAGGATTTATGGCGAAACAAAGCTGTATGTTCCGATGAAAAAATTACCCAGCATCTTCCAAGCAAAAATATATGTAGAGATCAATTTGGGGGAAAAAGTTGGTATGTTTTCAAAATTTCTCCATTACTTGCCCGAGTGGCAACTGCTATACAAATTACTTTTTCAAACATTTAATACGTCGTTACCATTTGTCGGCTATTCTAATCATACCTTCACATATAATTAGATTAACTACTTTTTCGTTCTTAACTTCCAATCGCAATCTTTCTAAATCTGAGATTATAAACTAATCCTAGATTATAACCATACTTTTTACATACAACCCTGTGTTATCGATAATTATTTTTACGAATCTAAGGAGAAACGTAAAAGTAAAGACTAAATAAAACGGACGCCAGCAAAGAAAAGGGGTTTGTAGACTTAATTCTAATTAACTGTTGTTAAATATTATTAATTATCCATTTTACAGAAAAGGCGATCGCACTTTTACAGAAAAGCAGTCGAATTTTGTTTTAGAGCTGTGGCAAGAGAAGCAGTTCTTGTTTTCCAGAGTTGAGAAAAAGGTTGTTAATACTTTAATTAGGTCCAATTCTTTTAATAATAATATTAAATGAATTTGAAAAGAATGTGAAATAAATTAAATTTAAAAGGAACACAAAAACGAAGCGGGTGATTCTCTTATGTTAATAGCTTGAGTATTATAGTACGTCAGTTCCGGTTGCACTTGTTGATTTGCGAATAAGAAATTTGTTACGCTTTTCACCGCCATAGCCGAATGGGTTGGTGCGTGACTACTATTCGGAAATCAGAGAGAACGTAGGTTCAAATCGCGATGAAACACCAAAATAGAGAAAAAGTTTTTTCTAGAAGCGGTCGCCCCTCGGGGTGCATTTCTGCCATGAAAAAGTTCCTCATAAAAGATATCTGCCGTTCGGAATCGGCTTGAAACTGTAGGTCCCTCCATTTGTGGAACAACATCAACACGCACGCCACAAACAAGAGGAGGAGCTCGGCCAAACACCCCTTTAGGCGCAAAGTTTTCTTAACCTGGCTTTCAAATGTCCGAAAACGTTTTCACTACTCTCCGTGTTCTCGCGAAGAAGAGGGTTTTGAGGAATTTTGCTCGCAAGTTTGGAACCAAAAACGAAAAACTGCAAAATATTCCACCAAACCAATTTCTATGAAGTAAAACCTTTGAAAACAATATTGTCAGCTGATTTTTAATTTTGTATGTAATCTGCCATATGTGAACGGGTAGATTAACTTTGTGGATTTATTGCTAATTACTGCATATGTGAACGTACAGGAGATTAGGATAACGAATGTGACGAAAACATAGAAAACCAGAATGTCTTACCATAATGCCTGCCATCCTGTTGCAAATTTGCAAAATGTAAACGCTTAGAAAATAGACCTTTTAGTGCGACAAAATGTAGACGGCATCGTGTTCCAATTTTGTGTGGGAAACAACAACACCACTGTCTTTACGGTTAGAAAATGTTTCAAAATTTACAAGTAAGACACAATTTAAGAGGAACTGTGAACACCCCAATTTCAACGCACATATGTATTGGCATTTGGACACGGTCAAGCATTGTTGACAAGAACTTTATATGTGTGCGTGTCGGGTGCTTGACGCTAATATCTAAAAATTTTGATTATCATCATTCAAAAGCCGACAACAAGTATGTGTGACACGACGACACCCGACTGCACTAACACACACAAAGCTCAGTCAAGCATGCTGGACCATCTCCAAAGGCCATATGTCTAGTGACCTATTTTCATATATTTATCGAAATTGAAATCGTCAGAATAAAAATAACTAGGATCCACAAATGTGGCCCATATAATCATAATCGACTTTCTTGCGTCAAACATTGTTGTTTGGTGTTGTTAAAAAAATCTTTTTGTGGTGAGACTTATCGGATGCCTTCTTTTCTATATATTTGAAAATAATTAATCTAAGGTTAGCCAATAAGAAAAATCTTCGAAAAGGCGTAATAATAACATATATTAATGTCTGAGAAGATGGCAGTGTGTGTGATATTTGTGGTATCAAATTGTGTGGTAGTTTGATAGTGCTAAAAATGACGTCACTATTGAAATGGTGTATTAATTTCACCATCAATTAAATACACAATGGAGCATTTAACATTACCAACAAAAACTACCAAAAATATATAACATTGAAAATTTTGTTGTGAGAGTCTATCCGTGTGTGCTCATTATTGTTGTTGTACCTGTATGTTTACTGATTTAAACCTTTTAGTTGATGTTTATGAAGTATAAGTAAATACATATATATGTATATATGTATATCATATGTACATTTGTTTATTGACATTCATGCCTAAGTTTGTACCAATCCACAGAATATGTGCACGATGCCTGAGTCATTGCGCAAAACCTCAAGCAATTTAATAGATTTATATATTTGTGTGCATGTATGCATAATTGTATATTCATATATTTGCTTCCTTTTGACGCTTATTGATATAAAACTTATCATCAGTAATTGGAACTTTTTTATTATTTATTAATTATTCTTTATATCATTGTAATCAATTTATCATGCCATTCGTTTCTTGTTTTTCGCCTATTTTTGAGCAGCACGGAACAGTATACGTACTCTATACAAAAATTACTTAAATCTAATTATAATACAGGCAGATGGTTTAGTTCCAGTGTTTAGTTGGACCTCTATTTGCCTCTTCTACTGCCTTAATCGATTTTGCGGTCAAAAGTAGTTTTTTGTTTGTTGGTTCGGATGTTGTTTACTTCCATTCGCGCTTCAGACAATCCTCCAGTTCCCGTTTATAGCTATAAGTGCTTTTGAGTGTCAGGCGTTCTAATTCTTCCAGTAAATGTTCTAAAGGTTCGGTATCAGGATGGCGAATGGAGTTATTTTGGCACGTTATAAAGCAACAATTCCTCTACGATTTGTGTTTTGGGTCGTTATCATGTTTGAAATATTATTCGCCACTCAGACCCAATTTGCCTGATGATTGCTTTTCAGAATGTCTAAAGAAACAAACGTGTTCATTGTTGTTCCCACAAACTGCAATTTACCGATCCTTTTCGCGCGCATACTATACAACCCTATACGATCACCGAAACTACCCCAAAACTGACCGGAATCTACTGGACCAGACAGTGTTTAGACAGTCAATAAACGAAATTCACCGTGAGACGTCACCACCTTCTTAAACTCTCGTCCTGTGAATGTCGTAATCGGAGTTCAACCACCACATACAGCAGATGAAGAGGTCCAGCTTCCTCGTGAGACACGTGTAACACTGGCACAATTACGTTCTGGATATTGTAGCAGGTTAAACTCCTACTTATTCAGAATCGACCCCGACATACCAAACATATATCCGGCATGTGAAGGAACCCCTAACCACCTTTTCACATGCCCCCTAAAACCGACTCATCTAACACTCCTCTCCCTCTGGACCCATCCCGTCGAAACAGCATGTTTCCTGGGCCTACCCCTAGATGAGCTAGACGAAGACGACCGGTAATATGCCCGACACTGGCGGGACTACAATTGCTGTTAACAAACAAACAAAACAAACCGAAATTACCCCCTACAGTCGGTTCTACGTTATCGGAACGACCCGGTTTTACTATATGT